>JAEBDU010010525.1:0-22354 GCA_016802625.1 Heliconius numata | reverse complement strand
AAATGTAACACAATATATACCTACCTCAAAAAAATTATCAAAGTCCTGATCGCATATAACGTCATCACGATCATGGTCCAGAAGTTCAGTGAAGAACAATGTCATTTTGTCTGTCTGTATGGAACTAAGTTGCGCCAAAGGTTGTTCTTCTTCTAGATTCAAACATTCCAGGTCCTCGCTGCATCGGTTCACCCATGTCGCTAAAATAAAAATAGTTGTATATTTTCTCAATTTTTTTTAGTACGAGTGCATGGCACACATGGTCTTTCCAAATTATTTCTAATATCGTAAAAATAACCATTTGCACCTTAAAAACATGATTATTCCGGTACTGATAAATATAATAACAGTGTACTCACTCCAAACATGAACACTCCAGCCGTGATGTTTGTCTTCCTTACTTTGGGCGGCATCTTGCATTTGGTTTCCAGTATCCTCGGTCTCCGGTAGTGTCTTCCACCTCTTCAGCAATTCTTTAGTTTTATCTTTTGTCTTATCACATGCCTGTTTCCAATGTGTTAAATATTTACGAGATACTTTTGGACTTGATAGCGTTGTTTTAGAATCTTGTCTGTAAGTATAATAATATGTTACAAACAGGACAGGAACTTAAATAATTAATTAATTACTTAATTCATGTCCTTTTATCTTTTATAGACAAATCTTTAATCTGAATAGGCAACATTTGCAGGCATTTCATGAAAAATATATATAAAAAACTTAAATTTCTAGTTAATTTTATACAAAATAATTCCATATGCTTGCAAATTTAACTTTTTTCAACTTTGATCCCAGGATTAATATTGGTACAATATTGGAAAATGCCATAATTTTCTGCAGAAAAACTGGCAAATAAAGCAATTATGTTAACCTGGCAGCCGACGTGCTTTAATTCCCATACACTAGATGATGGATGAGGTACAAATTACTATTGAGTCGTTAATCTTTAAAAATTGATGACTCGTTGAAAATTTAAGTGATATTTCCATTTGTTATTCGTTTTTTTATGCTTAAAAGCGGCAAAAGGAAAAAAATACTGAAAAATTTTACTTAGAGAATCGAAAAAGCGTTGGTATAATTATATTAGGCCGTCCGTGGCGCATGAACACAAGAGTGTGACTGTAAGCGCGACGAGTGTGGGTTTCCCCCACTTGGGAGAATGAATTACTTATTATTATACGTCTCTCTGGTAATCAGACAAAATGCGCTTATATTTTTCGTAAATTCAGACACATACAATCAATGTTTTAATCATAGAAGATCTGGAATGGAGTGGTGGTATGTCACGAGCTTCATAAATTTAAAATACATTTTCAATTAATTTATGCACTCGGAATATTCAAAGCCTGGTTAAAAAAAAACAGTAAGTTTAATTATGGATGTTTCGCGACTCTAGATATTCCAATGAAAAGTTAAGTATGCAAACAACTCCAACGCCAAAGTCACAGCTAATTTGCTTAAAACTTCATTTTGTTATTAACTTATGAACAAATCTTGTATTAACTTTTGTATTCATACTATTTGAAAATGTACACAGGCACACCCTGTATTCCGTATTTAGGGTAGGCAGAGGGTACCTAATGTTAAAACACTCCGCTTCGCACTTACCGCAGAATTCTGGAGGTATAGCCGGTTGAGTGGCGGAACTAAACGCCGCGCTTTGCCACACCATAGGCAAGAAACGAAAATATTAAATATTTAATTTCCTTATTATTCGAGTGTGAATCGAACCCATAACCAGTCACGTTTTCACTCACACACTTTTGCACCTGCACCATAAATGTCGTCTTTTTGTGAAAAAAGTATAGCTTCTTATAGCTAGCTATTTTTAGATAGTTTCCACTGATGTTTTATTTATAGCATGTATAACGCTCAACCTTATATCATGAATATACAAGAATATGTAATTAACTTACCGTTCAAAAGTTTCTTTAGAACTCTCACTCGCTCTTGATAATCTTCTTTCTCTTTTTGAACTGTCTTCAACAGGTGATTTTTCTTGAGGGACTTTCAATTCCTTTTCTGTTTTGTTACTGGACTTTGACGTCTTTACTTCTTTATCCTTCTTAACGGCCAGGTTTATAGGGGAGTGGTTGGCATCGGGTTGTCGTTTCATCTCCATATTTCAGCGTGGGTGCACATCATCGCCTTTTGCCTAGATGGAAAAGTAAAGATAATTGTTAATTAAAATGTAATTATAATTTTACCAACACTCAAGCAGTTTATTATCTAGATATATAAAAAAATATGTAAATACGTAATTATTTGAATTTCTTCATCCTATGGGCAAAATATTAAAAAATACATCGATTTCGTACCATTAACCTATATCATTTTAAGTAGAGTCAAAGAAACAATTTTTTGTATACGAATTTACCTTTATTTACGTAAAAAAATAATCAAAAGAAATAGTATATAAAACATGGAATAAATTAAATAACCATTTTCCTCCATTTCCCCTGACTTTTCGAGACATTATATATTAGGTGGTGTTCAACACCGTGTACTGTCTTGTCCTTGAGCAGAAATCGAAACTACAATCATTATATCTTTTTTACAATTAGACTCTGTTTCACTGGCGACCTCTTTATAAGTAAGTCTAATTAAATGCTACATTTTAAATCTCATATAATGTTACTAGAAAAGTAAATTTGAACAATAGTAAAAGGAGAAATTATGTAAACACAGAGTTAACCTCTCATGAAGACTGTTCTGTTCTGTTCTGTTCTTTCTAATATGGCGTTCCGAGCGTGCCAGTTGAGCACAAAATCACTTCGCCAGTGTCACGTGGAATGGAGAAACTCATGATGACATTAGGTTTTTATTTTCAACTGTCGCTCCTTTGGATTTTAGAAAAAAAGTTAGACTTCTCTTTTTTTCTCTTTTCCTTTAGTGCTCTTCAGGATTCGCAAATGTTAAATGTCTCTTTACGAAATGTTTGTTTAAGCTGTTCGTTAAAAAGTTCTCGAAATTATTTTAGTACATTTGAATTTAAACATAGTTTATTTTTTTAAGACGGTGTTTTGCCTTACCTAGAATAAAATGAAAATATTTCATGCTTCCGAGTGGGAATTGAACCCACAATCACTTAGTACCACGCTTGTGCCTACACCATAACAACGGCCTCTATTGAGCAATTTGAAGGGTCTAATCAATAATTTAAAGTTAGACGTCAAGTTTCATTAAGCAAACTTCGTGGAAGTTACTTTGGGGACAACTGGCTTAAACAGTCAAAGTTGATTCTTATATATTACTTTTGCTAAGAAAATATAAATCTTAGTTTTAAGAATAAAAGGTCAAGATCTCGGTAACGTAAGGCCAAAGAAATATTTAGAGCAATCTTTAAATATTTAAGTCGCTGAATTATTTGTCTTTGATTGTGATCTAATGGTCCTTTGATATTTAAATTTTTGGTATACGCATAAGGTACTTAATTTATAGTATAAAGAAAATTATATAAATACTAGCTTTTACCTGTGTCTTTGCCCTTGAAGTCGAATGGAAATACATACATAAGTCTATGGCTTTTTTTTCGAACTAATATTCAACTAAATCTTTTTTTTTTTAGCTTTATATGATGAATGATTAATTTGACATAATAAAATACATAATATACGCATTATGATACATAGCTATATATTATGTCTCAGGCAGAGAGAACCTAGTGTTAAGATTCTCCATTCCCGAGTTCCGAATTTTCGAGGCAGTGTGTGGAACTTATCGCCGCACTTGCCTTGTTCACAAAGTGTAAAAATGTTAACAAACAATAATTAATTTCGCCGAGTGGGAATCGAACCCTGAACGGTGGAGCTTAGTCACACGCTTGTACCACGACGTTCTCAATTAAAAATAATATAAAAATATTTTATAATAACAGGAAAACACTACCTAATTATATGAAAGGCAATTTTAACCATTGTTAATTCGACCCTCCATCTTTTCCCAGCGTAGGTATTCGTGACCTGAATTATTTCCCACAGTAATATTTCCATAAAGGCACCAAAAATATTCTAAGAATTTTTTCACGTACTCGAGACGGTAATAGGTTCACCTTTTCTCTTTAGTACAGGGGTCGAACGGTCCTAAAAGTTAACCTAATCTTCTTTAGTCGTAATCATAATAAATGTTTATTTATAATTCTTCATACTTATATTATAAATTCGTTGTCTGTCTGTCTATCACAGCCAAACTGCTGATTTCATTGTTATAAAATTTCATATAGAGATACTTGAGGGTCTTGGGATGGACATGGACTACTTTTATGTCATATTTGTAATATTCTCGATATTTAATAAATAATGTTATATATGCTCAATATATACTAAACAATGATTTATCCATACTTATATTATAAATTCGAAAGTAACTCTGTCTGTCTGTCTTTTACGCAATCAGGGCCAAACCGCTAATTGAATTGTGATAAAATATTCATATAGAGATACTTGAGGGTCTCGGGATGAACATAGGATACTTTTTTTTCTCATATTTGTAATATTTTCGATATATACCAATATATTAAAATACTTATTAATTCGACGTGCAATTTATTCCGCCATGTTAATAACAACCGTCGCTATACGCCGTTGCTAAGCAACGATTTGCAAAGTTTGTTGTTAGAAAACGTCACCCAAAATGAGCTTGCTTAACGCATCTCTCTATTGAAAACTGAAAATAATTTCATAAATATATTTAATAAATATTCATACAGTTCAAGCGGGCGTAGTCGCGTTCGGGTCCACTAGTTCACAATAAAACTGAAAGTAACGTTCATTATTTTTAATAATACATTGTAAAATTATATATAGCAATATTATTTAATAGTGTGTAATTTAAAAGATTTATGCAAATGTTGTTACCACAACCGTTAAACGAATATTATCTCCGTATGAAATTTTACCACAAATTATTTTGTCACAATTAACGAACAGCGTTCATAATTATGTTTTATAATGTGGTGGAGTGTTTACAATATATATTGTTGTAAGTTAATGTTCATTACAAAAAAACAATCAGCTTCACGCTGTATCCCTCAAATAGCGGGGTAGGCAAAGGGAACCTATATAATAAGCAGGGTAGGCAAAAAGAACCTGAATAATAAGTAGAATACTGTTAAGACCTCTTCATTTTCTAATTTACGTCGAATTTTTGAGGTATTGCATGTTAAGTGGCGGAAGTCATGCAAGTATGCCTCATAAAAATGTAATTAAGAAATATATAAAAGTCTGAACGTAGCGGGACTCGAGCCCTTGACTCCTGGAAACTGTTGAAATGCTCTAGACAAGTCATAATATGTTCTTAGCAGTGAGTTTCGTGAAAATTCTCCTCCCATAGATAGAAATGCTAACAACAAAAACATAAGTTGAGTTTCTAAGCATTTTTTGCCATTAAGTTCATGAATAACAATAAAAAATATTAAAACATAATATTGTTTTTTCAATATAGTAAGGGATTATGTGTAATTTCACATAAATCAATAGCGATATTTTATATTAAGACACTTCGTTGCTTATTTTCCGTCGAATTCTGGAGACACGCAATGTCTCGACACCAGAGTGAAAAATGAAAATGTTAAATATTTAATTTCCACGAGTAGGAATCAAATCCACAGCCCTGCGATAACTACATACAATAAGAATATACGCTTTTAAAAATATAGTATTTTATAAAACATACGCTTAAATGGTAAATATATCAAAAGATCTAAAGATAGCAGTTCTTTTAGCAGTTCCTCATGATAGGTGCTGTAACGTGCAATGATTTAGAGCGGGTCGTATGTACGGAGGAAATGACGTCGTATGAACCCTTTAAAAGCTGAATGCTTTTGAAATTTTAAGAAAGCTTTTGTAATATGTGAAATATATAAAATACATGTAGGTTTACTAAGATAAAAGCTTACGTTTTTCCTACATTGTGATTTAGACAAAAAAGTAGATACTCTTTATTAACTAACTAGAAATTATGTTATTAAAAATTTCATTTCCAAACTATTTGTATAGGTCATTCAGTTCTTATTTCAAGCTATTTCTTTTTTTAATTTCATTAATCTCGAGTTTTATCATCTGATACTATGTTGTATACTGAAAAAAATAATAATTGTATATTTTTATTGTATTGTATTTGATAATTTTTATAAGATAAATAATATGTGAAATCAGATGTGTGTAAATGAAATTTACCTACTCTTAACATATATAAAAAAATATTATTTTTAAGATGGTCTTGAGTAAAATATATATTTTTCCTATAACATTAGGTTTTAATTATTTTTTAATAACATTTGCACCCAATATCTTTATGTACCAACGTACAAAGAGAAGTGAAGCCTTTTGCTGGCATTCAGATACAGCTGTAATTAAGTTCATCAAAGTTAAGTTATTAAATAACTTTAAAGTAATAACTTTATTTAAAGTGCAATAGACAGAGTTGTAAGCGCGGTCCAGTTACAATCTAAACTTTTAATTGAATGCAGTAATATCAAGTTTTCTTTTTGTAGAAAATTGAAATCGCGTAAAAACAACGAAAACATTGCAATCACATAGTGAAAGATTTTTATTTTAGGGTATTTTTTGCATATTTTTATTTTAGGGTAATTTTTCATAGACATTCGTAGTCAATCACTTCAGAATAAGCAAGAAGGCAAAACTTACAATAATTTATGTAAAGGAAAGAAATAGAAAAATATTATTATAATTTATACGTACCAATACAACTAAAAAAAAAATTGAAAATGCTAGTTCATTGTATAAAAAGCAGCGGAAATTGATATTTATATACTGCAACGAAATCCTGTCAACTGACGTTTGTAGCTTAGTACTACATTTTTAACGAACTAACTTCGCGAACTATGCTTTTAATATGTGATGAAAATTGATGAGAAATTTAGATTTTTCAATTTCATTTTATAACCGTTATCCTATCAATATACGTGAATTGATTGGACTGCACAATTAAAAATGCATCTCTCGAGTTCAGAATATCCAGCGATCGGATGAACTTTTATAGACCAATTTATAGGTAACCTTTGCTGATGCTTTATATAACATGGCCTAGTCATGCTATTTTCACTAGGAAATTAGTTCAGTCCAGTTATAGTTTATGTGTTATTTGAAATACAAGACAGATCTATATTAACTAATTTATTTTTACGATTCCGTACTTCATGGTAAAAACAGAATCCTTATATGATCACTTTCTTCTCCGTCTTTCTGTCTATCAAGATGGAATTTAATATCATATATATTTAAGTCTACGGTAGCACAGAAAAAATCAAGCCTGAACTCATAACCGCGCCTGGTCTGCCAGAGCGGAGAGAGGAACGAACCGACGACCACCTCGGTGAGGCATTCATAAAAAATATAGCTTAGTAATATTAACTGTTCGTAGCTTAAATTTCTCTAGTATTATATTATTAACAACTTGGGACCATTCGTGAGCTGAATTATAGAAATAATAAAGTCGTATGAAATGTAAGATATTAAGTGTGGGCTCTTTACCTGCTCGAGGGGACTATATTGTGCTGAAATATTTGGGTACCTTTAATATTAACTGTACTTTGGAAGTATTAACTTGAGTGAAATTACTTTGTAGGCTTTCATAGTTATCATTAATTTACTAGGTTTTATATTGTTTAGTGCGTCTACGTTTCTAGATTTTAAGAATTGATATAAAGTTACCTATACGCTATGATATAACAATAATAACATAATTTTTAAAAAATATTACCATAATATCACTTCAGTATTCAGCTAAATAGAATAAAGCAGGGTAGGTAGAGAAATCTTAGTGTTAAGACACTTCGTTCCTCATTTCCTGCTGAAATTCAATTCGGTGATTCTATTTCGGCGGAACTCAAACGCGGCGCTTTTGCTTTGGTACCAGAGCGAAGAAAATATTCATAAATAATACTTCAATCCCTCAAGTGGGAATCGAAGCCACAACCGTCGCATAACACATAGTCACACACTGGTGCCTTTGCCATGACGGCCACTCGTAACAGTACTGTAAAAGTATTTTATTGTTTTTAATGTATTTATAATAAATTCCTTTGCTTGTTTGAAACTCGTCATCTAAATTCGTCCCCACATGTTTGTGGGTAATAGAGAAATTTCAAATTATAAAACTTTCGAGTTATATAACTCGAATAATTTTTGTGTATTATCATTTGTTGTTTATATTAGTATCTATGTTGATAATTATCGGCATAAAAGTAGAATTGTTATAAAAAGGAAGCGGTTGACGTTTTTAAAATAAACACGATAAAAACACATACCGTCTATATGTTTCCAACGTACTCGCACAGAGGTTCCACGTAATTACAATAAGTGACATGTATCACTCAATAACAACACTACACACTAGATACCTTCCAATCAGGACTTCCACCTTCAAGCAACTGTCCGCGTTTGACACAATCTCTAAAAATTGCTTTTATTGTCTTTTTCACCTAAATCTACCCACTTTTACACGAGTACGCTAACAGTATATATATTTTGGAAACTCCAGTGTTATCGGTGTTTCTAAAAGTTTGTTCATTAGCTACTTTCACATAACATGTTTTCATGTTAAAGTTTTAAATATTTCACTTTATTTTTTGTACACACAGACACATATTTCCGTACCATTTTTCCATGTTATTTTAGTTTTGTATATGCGGTAAGTACCTCATTATTTTCAGCTTAACTCTTATCCTGCATATAGAAGGATATGCATAAAAAACCTACTAGAGGCCGTTCTGGCGCAGCCGTACAAGTGTGTGATTGTAACGCAACGGTTTTGGGTTCGATCCCCATTCGAGGAAGTGAAATTTTTATTTACGTTTATATTTCCATTTCTTCGCTCTGGTGTCGAGGCAAAGGGCGGCGTTGAGTTCTGCCACTCAACACGCAATGCCTCCAGAATTGCGCAGAAAGTAGGGAACGGAGTGTCTTAATATTGGGTTCCCTCTGCCTACCCTGCTGTGTGCGGGATAGAACGTGAAGCTGATTTATTTATTTATTTAAAAAGAATGTAGATAGAAAGTCATCTTCATCATTTCCTTATTACTTTGTTAAAAATTGTATAAAACCAATTCTCTTTAAACATCTTGGTGAATTCCATTTTCTATCGAGAAATTCAATTTCAAGAACGAATGAGCTAAATCTTTCATACTATTTTAACTTTATCTAATTTCGGAAATTGACGTAGAAGAAACAATTGAAAACATTGTGGGAAATTGGAAGATTCTGTGCTTCGTGTGATCAATGGCCGTCGTTTTTCAGGTTTTCCGAACGTATTGGTTGATATCATCAATAAATAAGGCTATTGTTGGAAGTTCATGATAAATTGTGTATAGAACAACAGTACCATTAAAAACCATATAAGCAATATATTTTTGCGAGATTTTTGTATCGTTCACAGATAACAACATTCGTGTAACAACAGAATCGTTTTTATAACTAAATATATTATTCATTTAATCCATTACGGTTCAGTAGACAATAGTAGATCTATATACAAAAAAGCTTAAAATATAAAATAGGCCAGTCAAGTCAGGGGCAGCGTGCGACTTAAAACTCGACAGGTTGTAGGTTCAATTCCCACGCGAGTAAATGATTTATTTAATAGCCGCGCGGTGTTGAGGTTGTGGGGAACGAAAGATGAGGTGATTATGAGAACGGAGACATTACATAATAAGAATAAAAAAGTTTAAAATGTTTTGTATAATAAATTGGAATTCCATTGTGAAATTAAAAATCTATACTAAGCTTTACAAACCTGACGAATTTGTTTGGTTGATTTAATTCTTTTTCATATTAACGGTGTCTAAAATAGGCAATAAATAGATATCTATATTTAAACAATATAGAAAAAAAAATGTTATTTAAACTAAAATAAGTTTTCTATTCAGATATTTTTTTTTACTATTTCCAATCTACCTTTTAGAAATGAAAAGCATACCATAAGCCTTAAATACAGACGATCCAAGCCTTAAATAAACATATATTGGATATATTTTAGTATCGAAAGTCTTATTTATAGGACGCTATGAAAACCCTTTTTACGTATATATGTGTAATCCAAAACCAGGGGTTATTTATTTCTCTGGTGATGTTATATACGAGTATATTATTTATATTCCAGTAGCGTATTCGATTTCGCGTTTAAGTGCTCGGTAATGGCGTGTGTATTACCTCAGTACTTATAAATCGATTTAACGCTGTTTCCGCACACAGCAGGGTAAGCAGGAGGAACCTGGTTTCCCATTTTCCGCAGAAGTCTTATAAAATATCACAAGAAAAATCGATACCTATGCTAAAAGTGATTTCCAATATAGCCAAACGATTTCAAGTCTTTCCTTTTACTAACTTTAATAACGATTTGAAGGGCGCAATCAATACCGTTAAGTTAGAAATTAAGTTTAATTAAGTAGTAAACTACGTCGAAGTTATTGCTAGGGACCCAATTGCCTTAAATACTAAATGTTGACCGTACAGAAGTTGTACTGACGGACAAATGTAAGCTTTGTTTGTATAGAAAATAAATATAAATTTTACTCATTCTTTAAGAGTATGTGAAAAAGTCTTCAACTCGTAAAGCAGCCATCAAACAGAAACTGTTAAACAGAAGGCTCTTAATAAGAACAGAGTGACTTTACACTACGTTTCCAGGTTCCCTCTGCCTGCCCTTCTATGTGCGTGATAGGAAGCAAAAAAAAACGATATTTTACAATATAGGTACCATTTAAATGTTATTTAGTTTTACAATTCGAAGCGTTCATCTGTAATTAAAATGCAATTAAGTAGCGTAGCGAGCAAGTCAATGCAGCACGCTATAGCAAACAGAGTACGATACAAATAAATAAATAAGGTTTTATAGAAAAGACGTATTTACATTGGTAAATGGAAATGGAAATTAACGTTTGTAAATTTGTATAATATAATGTATTCACAGTTTTTTTATTTTCTCTCTCTCTCTCTCCGTTATCCACTTTCCGCCGAATTCTAGACACATTCCATGTTGATTGTAAGATTTCATCGTGTCATATACATGACCTGTAGAGGGCAGTTGTGGTGCACAGACCCAAATGTGTGATTGTAAATGCGACTGGTAGTGGGTTCGATCCTCACTCGAAGAATTCAATAAATAAATAATTATTTCTCGAATAAATAAATAAGTAAATTATTATTTCTTCGCTCTGGTGTCATGGCAGGGTATTGAATTTCGCCTCTCGACATGCAATGCTTCCAGAATTCAGCAGAAAATTAGAAAATCCCTCTGCCTACCCTGCTGATTTCGAGATATAGCATGAAGCTTATTTACTTGTTAATTTATTAGCATAGGAATAGCTAAATAATTAAAATATATCATAGTCATTACTTCTACGTGAAATAAATTCTAACGCTTAGTGACGGCTACTATAATAAATCGCACCCGCTTGTGGGCACCATTTGTTCCACAGCTCGAAGCACTCAGCTTAAAACACTACCGATATAAAATGTCACTCATAATATTTCAGTAAATCTAAACATTTCATATCATGATCATCATCATGAGCCTGTCCTCGTCCACTGCTGGACATAGGCCTCTCCAATGGCACACCACTGAGCTCGATCTTCAGCTCTTCGCATTTACACATACATATATTTCATATATCGCTGGTTATTTGTGATTTCTTAGGTGATATCATTTTCCAAAGCGGAATTTCTCTGAGGCATCTTTATGAGGCAATATTTTTTATATTATTTTGTTTTTGGTAGTCTTGAATTCAATGTTACAATTCCTCTTAATATAATTCTTTTGCTCGAGTAGGAATTGAATCTGCAACCGTTTCGTTTCCAGCCACACTGCGCCATTACGGCCTTAAATGGTTCCACAATATAAAATCTTTTCATTTTTCATTATATATACAATAATATTATCGAGATATCTGGTAAACTAACTTGTCTAACTAGAGTTAAAACCATCTCCTTTAATTTTTTATGGAAAAGACATGGAAAACGAGTGAACGGGTCACTTGTAGCACCAGAGGCAGACGCGTTGTCAGCCTTTACGGTGAAGATAGACGCGCTTTTTGAAGGTACCCAAATAGAATCGACTTGGAAACACTGCCACAGTTGTGCGTGTGGAAGGAAGTTCCTACGGAATCGCACATGTGGCAAGTGTCGATAATATTTGAGTTTGTGACATACTATGTGGTTAGAAAATTCGGTGGCAGGTGACGAATCAAAAGGTTCCCAAGAACACTCCCCATGATAAATTGGTGAACCCGCAGTGATAAACCCAACAACGGTAACCCCATCATAGAGTTTCTATTTAGTCATTTAAACTAACTTTTATTTAAAATGCAATTAGGGATGCAGGCGACTAGTGTATGTTACGTAAACAGGATGCGATATTGAAGTGGCGAGTAAATGGATTACTCGCTTTAACTTTGTAGAACATGGTCACCGGTGAACGCATCAGGTGAAAGTTTATTTAATTTGCTATGTTAAAATGTTTTTACCAATATTTATTGCGAATATCGCTAATATATCTACACGTATGTACATTTCAGTTTTTTGCACTGAGGCTTACTAGAGGCTTTAAAACGAAAGATAAGAGAAATAGCATTTTGTTTTGACAACCCATGAGTTTTGTATTGTTTTTTTTTTTGCTTTTAAGTAGTTATATTTGTTACTAGCGGACGCGCGCAGCTAATGCTTCGCTTGCGTAGTTAGGGGTGAATTCTAATAAACCACGAAACATGTGTTCAATGAAATATTTTTAAGAGTCTAAATTTCAAAATTTTTAAGAGTCTAAATTTTATAAAAATCGGTGGCGATTTAAAGATTTTACCATACAAACTTTCAACCCCTTATTTGCACCCTTAGGGGGAGAATTCTAGAAAACCATGAAATACGTGTTCAATTAAATACTTTTAAAAATTTAAATTTCAAATTTTATAAAAATTGGTGCCGATTTAATTTTTTTTCCATACAAACTTTGAACCCCTATTTCACCCCTTTAGGGTTGAAATTTTTTAAAATCCCTTCTTAGTGGATGTCCAGATTACAAAAGTAAACATCTGTCCAAATTTCACGTTTCTACCATCAGCGGTTACGGCTGTGCGTGCGTCTTACCTCAGTCAGTGAGGACAAGTCCTTTTATATATATAGATATTTGTCTTCACAAATTTTTTTCTATTCCCAAAAGGACAATTAACAGGATAAGATTTTCCCTAATTTGATATAATGCACTTATTCTCGCGACGAACGGATGTAAACTTATATATTTTTTATATTTAATCCCACCAACACCATCGAAACCTTGAACATACGACATAAAAATCATAAAATAGAAGTTTTATATGCAAAAAGGTAGGTGCAGATAACAACAATGAACGTTCGTCCCGAACCCGTCGACACCTCATTACGTAAACAGCGAGCTCCCTGACGCGTCCTCCTCCTCCTGCAGTCTCTGACATGACCTCTTTTGAAAATATTTCTGAGGTTCACGAAGAATTTTAACTTTAAATCGATCCACCAATGTAGGTCAATTGTAGAATGGCAGCTTGAGGTTTCTTTACTTGAGATATTGTGACGTACAATGTAAATATCAACAGTTATGTTGATGCGAATCGAAAGCTTTTGAAATAAAAACCTGGTATGATTCGCTTACCGAGGTTTCTGCGAGAATTTAGAGTGTATCTTGAAGTCTGTCGGTCAGCGGGTCAACGGGAAGTATATCTTAATAAAAGTTACTTGTTACAACTAAAACGTTGAAGCAGCGTTGAGTTCTGCCACTCAACACGCAGCCTCCAGATACTGGCACTGGACTGGCAAAACCCATAAGCCACAAGTAAATCGGATTTGCTTTGATTACGATTTAATTTGCCAGTCGAGCGTTCAGGGTGAGTATGATCTCGGTTAATTGCTTCCAATTGGTCCTAGACGTACTCTGATATTAATTGACATCAGGTATTACAGGTGGTGGACAGGTAGACTGCAGGTCCAAAAAAAAAATCAGTTATTGTCAAATACTGTGTGTTTGTCGGGAATGAGAAGCATGGCAAATATTAACGATTATGAAGAAGATGAGCACCACCTCGAATAAATATGATATTAAATTTCTTCATCTCGTGAATACGAAATATTACCTACTTCATTTAAAACAAATTTGTAATACCTTATTAGATATTCATCGATAGCAGGAAATTCCCATAAATCAATTCAATTACTCGAGTCTGTGTCTGCTGTCATGATGCTGGGCTCAGGCGTCAAAATTGATTGGTAATTTGCTCATCGGATTTCCATATAGCTTATGTGTTTTGAGTTTGTATAATATAATATATGTCTATTATATTATAATTAATTATCTGTAAGGATGACCGTAGGTTTCCAGGGGGATTATTAAAAAAAAATTCCATAAAATGCAACTTTTAAGTTCTTGTTGATATAGTTTTTTTTGGGTTTTCGTACCTCTAAAGGTAAAAACAGAACCCCGAATATGATTACTTTTTTGTTGGTATGAAGTTGAAATTCAGAAAAAATGAAGCTTCTAAGTTAACGCAATCAACAAATACGAACATTTATACGTAGTTTTGCTGCATTTTGTATGAAATTCGCCATATACTACTATACTATTACAAAAAATAAAAAAATAATAAAATTAATATGCCCGAAGCTATGTCAACTATTACAAGTTGTATTTCCCGTTAATCTACAATCCTGTGTTCTGCCACTCAACACGCAATGTGTGGGGAACGGAGTGTCTTAACACTAGGTTCTCTCTGCCTACCCCGCTGTGTTTCCGCACACAAGAGAAGCTGTATATATGTAACAATAGTTCTATATATCACATAAACAATGCATGTACAAAGTTAGCTATAGCAAACAAACATAGCAATAAATATGCAAATTTCTACACAGCCGGATTATATTTTAGACTGAAATGGTAGGCTTTGTATCAATTTCAAATCACGATTCAGCAGACAGGCAATCGACCTATATTCTAATATTATAATTTTGGGCAGTCGTGACTGGTTGTGGGTTCGATCCCCACTTGAGGAAATCAAATATTTGATATTTTCATTACTTCCCTCTCGAGATAAAGTACGGCGTTGATTTTCGCTCTCTATACGCAATACTCCCAGAACCCAGCGGAAAACCAGGAACGGAGTGTCTTAGCACAAGTTTCTCTATGCGTACTCAGATATGTGAGGGATACAGCGTGAAGCTGAGAAAAGTTACAAAAAATCTGATTTCGAAATTAAAATTAGAGATATGAGATATAGCAGTGTTTTAATCAATTTAAGTGCACATTCATTTCAAATAATAAGCAAAATAGCTTTTAGTCCAATTCATGATACATTTACGTCCCGCGGTTAGTAAATGGAAATTGGAAATTAAGTAACATTAACATATTTTATTAACTAAAATCAAATGAAATCAGCTTTACGCTGTATCCCGCACACAGCAGTTTAGGCAGAGGGAATATAGTGTTAAGACACTCCGTTCTCCACTTTCCGCCAAATTCTGGAGGCATTGCGTGTTGAATGGCAGAACTGAAAGCCACGCTTTGCCTCGACACCAGAACGAAGAAATGGAAATATAAACGTAAAAAAATATTTCACTTCCTCGAGTGGGGATCGAACCCACAACCGTCGCGTTCACAATTTCAATCGATACCAATTGAATTATTATACCAATCTACCAATTCAATCTAAGAGAAAAAAAACTTTTAACATACCTTTATTCGATTCTGAAATCAATCTCTAGGGATGTTCATATCTTCTATTGCTATTGGAAATAAACTGTATAAATAAATAACTTAACTCAGATTCTCCGCCGTTCGTATACATCTAAGTAAATTGTATTCTATTACGAGCTGTAATAGAATACAATTTAGGTCGTCGTGGCGCAGGGGTACAAGGGTTTGACAGTAACGTGAAGGTTGAGGGTTCCCCACTCGGGGATATATCAATCATTATTTATTAGTGTTTTAATTTTTTCGCTCTGCCACCAAAGCAAAAGGCCCAGTGTTGAGTTCTGCTACTCAACACGCAATAGTTCGACAAATTCGGTAGAAAGCGGGAAACGGAGTGTGTGTTGCGGGATACTGTGTGAAGCTGATTATTCAATTTCTTTTTATTTTTCAAAGGCACAAGTAATAAATTTTTAAAAGCGTACTCTAAACATTACGGCTAACGACCCTGAAAAGAGATGTTTCGCTAAACAGTTTCTTTAACCCTTCAAGCGAGATATATTTCAGTACCTCATTATGATGCTGCGTAATGTCCTGTGAAATACGACTTGCGGAATTTCTTCATAAATTAAAGGGACCGAAACAGCTGGTGTTTATGTTTACGGGCTGTGAAGATGTCAATGGGACTTACTTAGAATGAGTAGCAATAAATTAATGTAATAAAGAAAAACTCATTTTACCCGAGTGTGTAAAAGTAGAGTTAAGGTTATAATTTAAATGGAATCTATGAACTACTTCTTAGCATCATATGTTTTGTTATTTACTCGGCTTTTAATAACTATTAATTAAATATTATTGAAATGTACTTTGAAAGGTTAGCTTGAAGTTATTAACTTTACAAAGGTGTTATAATAAAAGCTCTCGTATTCAAAAAAAGTTTAATTAAAACATACAATTATAAATGCAAGTTAGAGACATCACATCTCTATGTAGTAGTGATATGTGGTATGTAGGTCAGACACTCGACCCCGCGACTCATTCAACATTTATATACATTGTTTTAACTGCACTACAGAGGCCTTACTTGACGAATAATGATCCATATATCATTCATATATCGCGAAATATCGCTTTTTAAGGTAAGAAGCGACGGTTCTGAGTTCGATTTCCACTCAAGTATATGAATAATTTAGTGTCTTATTGGAAACGGTGTGTCTTAACACTAGGTTCCCTCTGCCTATCCTATTACATGCATATGAGTATGTACCTGTTACAGCGTACAGTTTAAAAAATAAACACTCGCACTTGACCGGTTTTTTATTTATTTATAAATAAACAGAAAGTAAATAACTTAGTTTTTTAATAACTTTCATTAGGCTTATTTTTATGACTTACCTTATTTTCCTAGTAAAAAATCATGCAATATTAGAAAACAATCCTTTCTTTTAAATAAACATTGGACAACTTCTAAAGTTTATTTTTAGAATGTGAGAAAATTGGTGTACAGTAGTTCGAAGTGTAACAAACCGAAGCTAACATAATGCGGAAGTCGTGTGCAGGACGCGTAAAGACCCTACTTGTAATATAAATTAAGTAAGTCATTGGAACCTTAAAATCCCATGAGTTTTAGTTGAACCTATTACAAGACTTCTACAAGGAAATTTATGATACCCATCTATATTATACACTAACACTACATTTCCCATATTTCATAAATTCTAGAGATAGAAACAAGAGAAAGTGAATACAGCGTGAACCAAAAAAACAAAAAATGTAAGTACTTTATTTAAATTCAATGGAATTTCCAATTGTTTCATGATTTTTTATTCATATATATTTATATATTCAATCACACATATCCCCGAACAAGGGTTTTTGGGTGACATACGACGCCATTCGTGCCAAGTCAAAACATGGCGGCCAGCCAGAAGGCCTATACGAAATAAGCTTAAAATTCTTTCTTATTGACATAAATTGTGGACCAAATTTTATATATTTTATAAAAATGTATGTAAAGCCTTATAATATAAGGCCTTACATAATTAAGTTTTTGTAAAAGTTGTTTTTGTTATAGTAACAGTAGTTAAGTAACTTAAGTTCTTTTAAGACGATTTCCCAGGGACCCAAGCAAAAAGTTATCTTAAACGGGAAAGCGTATTTAACGGGATACAAAAAATAAAACGTCATATTGGCACAAAGTGTGACTGTAAAACCGACTGGTTGTGGGTTCGATCCTATTTCGGTCTCAGACGAACTCTTTAAAAGAAAGTAAGTTTATTTAAATGTTAAATTCAAAATGTCATATAATATTAATAGAAAAGTAAATTTGTATAGTAGTAAAAGGCAGATAGATAAAACGAACGAAATAATGCAAACACAGCTTGAACCCTTATGCTATGACATGAATATTTTATTTTCAACTGTCTCTCGCTTGGATTTTAGAATAAAAGTTAGACTATAGTCTTTTCTCTTTAGTGCTCTCTGAGGATTCGCAAATGTGGAATGTCTCTCTATGAAATGTTATTTACATGTTTGTTTAAGCTGTTCGTTAAAAAGTTATTTTGTAATTATTTTAGTACTTTTTAAAATATTTTTTATTTTTTGCGCCGTATCTACGGCTGGATGCGAAGAGCCGAAGATCGAGCTCAGTGTCGTGCCATTGGAGAGGCCTATGTCCAGCAGTGGACGAGGACAGGCTGATGATGATGATGATGATGATAATGATCTAGTATTAAATCATAGTGTTTTGACATATATAATATTAAGTGTTTAACAATATTATATGGAGGCTGTCGTCGTAGCCCAGAGGAACAAGCGTGCGACTGTAAATGGTTGTGGGTTCATTTCCCATTAACATTTGTATAGTAGGTGTAAGATGCCAGTAAAAAGTATTAAGGATTTTTTATGAAACCATAGATAAAAACTAGAAAATTATATAAAACAATATTGTTTTAAATATACAAATAAAATCTCTAATGAAAATATACTGTATAATTACTTTTTACTACCAATTTCTATTACGAGCGCTCACAAAATGTACAATTCCAAGTAATTTAGGTCTTATAGATGTTAACTGTTATTTATAAGCATTACATCCCGGTAGAAAATATCATTTTGGGCCTGAGCGCTCGATAATGGCTGGAATAGCCGAAAAGATGTCGGTCTTCCGACCTTCTTTACAGATAAGGGGTGTTATTTGAATAAATCAAATTAAGGGGGCAGAGCATTAGAAGTATTTTCAATGAGCACTGCATCTGTAGATAGACCTTCATGATCACATCAGTTTATTTCGTTAAAATGTATGTATTGTTAGAAAACGGAAGCGGTTAACGTTTTTAATATAAACACGATAAAAATACATACCGTCTATATGTTTCCAACGTACTCGGACAGAGGTTCCACGTAATTACAATAAGTGACATGTATCACTCAATAACAACACTACACACTAGATACCTTCCAATCAGGGCTTCCGTCTACAAGTAACTGTGTTCGTTTGACACAATTTCACTGCTTTTATTGTCATTTTTCACCTAAATCTACCCACATTTACACGAGTGCGGTAACAGTATATTATTATTTTTATTAGTTTTAATTCATATTTATGATATAAGTATGTTATATTTAAGCAACGAACGTCTAGCGCCCCTAGTTTGGACTAGTCAATCCTTTGGTCTGACTTCGAGGTGGGAGGCCGCAGTCAAAGATAAAACAAATGAAGTTTTTTGGCTTTTGAATAGACAACTTTTTATATACAGAGTGGAATTGTTAGCACCACTTTAAATGAAACCACAGTTTTAACTACTTTTTAAAAGCTTATTATAATTCAGAAAAAAAAATCCGAAAAATGAAAAAGTTATTTTTTCAAACAAAATGAATAATAAAATTATCGTTTTAACATAGGCACGCACACACTTACCTGTCAAAGCTGCAACGTCGTACACTTATGTGTGCGGCACACGAAATACAGGTATGGATAAAAATAGTTAAATGAAAAAAAAATCCTACGTCTAAACTCTTGAGGTACCTTGAATAACTTCTTTAGTTTGTTTATATGTTGGGTTGTTTGTTTATATGTTGGGTTTGAAATATTTTACCCTATATGCAGTTTCAGTAAAAGAAGCGCTGCCTCTTCCACCCTCTATAAATATGTATGCTCGAGTCCGCTTAAATTACTCCGTTCGCATTACGATATTTCCGTTCCACAGGCACAATTAGTATGAACAGTTATAACATACATTTACCTACACTTACAGAAACATGATAAGCATTTGATAAATATCAAATGTCAAAGCAGGCCTGGCTCACAGCCAGTAGGCATTAGAGTGGATCTCGTGATGCTAATGTTGCCAAAAATTGTGGTTCTACCAAAATTTACATTTAGTTATACCTTACATATTATATTAGAATTACATATATTAATTCGGGCTACATATGTATGTAGTATGTAGATATAAATCTCTTTAAAGAACGAGTGAATAGGCACTACCTAGGCAAGCATGCTCCACCTTCGTTCGCATCGTCACTTATCACCAGGTGAGATAGCGGGCAAATGCTTGCCTATCTACAAAAAAAATTCATAAAATCTATTACAGGGCGCATTTATTAATTTAATAGAACCTGAGACGATGATTTTTATTTTTTTTGTCTGTTTATCTGTTTGTATGTGTGTTTGTTCTCGTTAATCGCAGATACTGCTTGACCAATTTAAATGCGGTTTTATTTAAAGTATGTTATTTTATACAACTTTAATTGAAACTATTTTAATCGGATTAATCGAGTATATTTAAGATTGTACATTTTTTGGAAATCCGAGCGAGGTTTCGAACTCTTTGCAGTACTGTCCGTGGTCACGGGTAGACTGTCTATTTGGTATATTTTATTTACCCAAAAATAATAGTTTTAGCAATAACATCTATCATTGAATGGCGAGAAACTTACAAAAGGTGTAAAGTAAAAATAGTTTCAAGAAAATTTAAACCGTTTCTATAAACGTAGAAATGTGACAAAGAAATTTCATACAATAACCTAGGATCCGTTGACTACATAAAGAATGGAACTAGGTCTTCACAAACTTGGCGACAAGATCTGCATTATGTAATAGCGAGTTTATTTCGAACACTAAAAGGTGTATTCTGAATGAAATGTTGCTGGGGAAAGTAGGTTCCCGATTGTTAATAAAATGTTACTGGGAAAAGTAGGTTCCCGATTGTTAATGTAACCTTAATTCCTGTAGTTTTTTTGACTTCAAAATTTTACGTAGTTATTGTGTTAGAAATGAGAACATGCACATGTGCATTTTTTTTAGCTTCATTATCCTGCATATAGTAGGGTAGGCCGGAAGAACCTAGTGTCAGGACACTTAGTCCTCCGTCTATTTTTATTATATTTTTTACAAATTTAATTGTCTACTATTAAAAATTTAATTAAATTAGCTTCACGCAGTTTTCCGCACACAGCAGGGAAGGCAGAGGGAACCTGAGGTTGAAACACTCCGTTCCCCACTTTCCGCCGAATTTAGGAGGCATTGCGTGACGAGTGGCGGAACTCAGCGCTGTTCTTTGTCTCGAGATCGGAGCGGAGAAATGAAAATATGAATGTAAATAAATATTTCATTTCCTCGAGTGGGGATCAAACCCACAACCGTCGTGTTACCCTTGTGTCGAACTTAAAAGTGTGTAGGTAATCGTATCTTATTTTATAAAATCTTAAAGTTAATTAGAATTTTACCCTCACTGTTAGAAAGTTCCTCCGAATTTTATGATAAAGTTTAAGAAAAAATCACCTTTTTTGAAGCATCCATTTAATTTGAATTTTTACGACTTTTTCTGCTTTTTTACTACTCTACCCTTGTATAAAATATAAAGTAGCGGTATAATTTATTGCATTATTTGCAGGCTGATATCATAGTAATATTTGTGTTTACAGTATCAATTTGTATAATGAACCGATGTTATTGGAAGATTAACTCAGTTTGTTATTTCAACGAGTGCTATAATTACAGGTAAAATAAAATGTAATTATTGTCAAAAATATGTATAATATACATGTATCACAAGTATTATATATATTTTTTCATCTTCACGCTGTATCTAGAAGACGGAGAGAATTCAGTGTAAAGACACTCCAATCTACGCTTGTTACTCGAATTGGAGACATTTCGTATTGACTGGCTGAACTTAATTCTACACTTTGTCTTCACCAGAGGCAAGAAATAAAATAATTTGAAACCTAAATATCTGTATTCCAGTATAATAATTTAATAAAATAGCTCGTTTGTAGAACTAGTGTTCAGGTGCCCGTATAAATTACATTGCAATTATGCTAATACAGATAATAAAGGTAAATTTAAAGAAAATGTAGTTAATTTTTTATATTTTCATGGAGACAAGTATACGAGTATACTTAGGAACTTATGCCTCAGTAGATTTTGAAAGCAGATATTTGATGAGAGCTTAAAATAGGCAATTTTGGAAATATGGGGATATCTTACTTCTTTGTTGTCGAGTTCTTTATCGTGTAGGATTACCACTAGAGCCTTTGTGATCGCCATTCTGCCAATTATCCAACTCTCTCGACTCAACAAGTATTCGTGCTGCTTCAACGCTATTATCAAGACAAGAATCCTCAGCAAAGACGAAGAAATGGAAGAAGGAAGGTGAGTAATGAAACGAATATAATAAATAAGTTATTT
>JAEBDU010010524.1:0-21867 GCA_016802625.1 Heliconius numata | reverse complement strand
GACTAATAGTGAATTACTTACAGTGGGAACTAAAACCGAGTGATAAAAGTGAAAAAACTATAAATATATAACCTATAAATTCGCAAAGTCATTCAACCACCAAAGAATTTTAATTAAAAACTCAAAATAGTGACATCTAGCGGTTAATAAGAGAACTTTGTTGTAGATATATCGAAATATTGATCTGGTTTCCGCTACTCACACATAGAGGACGTTGTTACAAATCCTAAAAAACACTTCACGAAAGCAAAAAAGAGGGCACCACCTATTGCATTATAAGTTCACTTAAGAATTTGCGAAATTAATATTAACAAAGATGGAGGAAATGAAATCGCTTCTATTAGAAATAAGAAATGAACAAAAAACCCAAAAAATTGCTATGGAAGAACTGCGAGAAGAAATTTTAGAAAAAATTGAATCTACGGTCCATGTAAAGCTTCAGGAATTAACTGTAAAACAGGAAGAGCTAGAAGAAAAAATACAAAAACAAGAAAAAACTATAGAGAGAATGGACAAATGTCTAAGGAAGAGAAATTTAGTAATTTTCGGTATAGAAGAATGTGAAAATTTTGAACTTCAAAAGAAGATATTAAATATTATAAATGATGAATTTCAGGTAAAATGCGACGACACAGAGATACAACAAATATATAGAATCGGGAAAAAAGGCAAAAACCCTAGACCAGTGGTACTTTCCTTGACAACTTTCAGCAAAAAACTAATTATTTTGAGGGAATCAAAAACATACCAAACTACACACTATGTTAAAGAAGACTTTCCCATTAACGTACTTATAAAAAGAAAAGAACTACAAGAAATAGCTAGATCTGAAAGAGAAAAGGGGAGGAAAGTTGTGATAAGGTATGATAAATTAGTATACTTAGATAAGAAAAGAGAGGCGACAATACCGGCCGCATCTTCTTATTATGGCAACTTTTCTGAAAATAAACAACAAAACAAAAACACCAATAGGCAAAAGCGCAATATGTCCACTTCACCTGAAATTGCAAAGAACGATAAAGGCGAGAATAGCAAAAATAAACCGAAAAAGAACAAATTCAACATGATAGACTATGTAACCCAATCAAATAAGTAGCAATCAGCGGCCCCCCCGGCTCGTTTTCCAATACGGCTTGTCACCGAGGAAAACTACGACTACAACCCTCCAGCACCGAACTCTCCATGTAAAACCAAACGTATTTCAGAAACAGATAACTCTACTAAAACGAATCAAAACTTATATATTTCTACCTATAATGTGAAATCTCTTAAAGGGGAAACGAGAATGATCGAACTAAAGAATGCCTTAAAAAATCTCAAATGGGACGTCATTGGATTATCCGAAGTCAGACGAAACGGATCAAAAATAGAAGAACATGACTGGTGTATTTTTTATCACTTTGGTGAGACTGAAGGATACAGAGGTGTCGGTTTTTTAGTCAAAAAAATACATAAACGAAACATAATTAATTTCTACGGAATATCCGAAAGAGTCGCCCTACTCACCATAAAGTTAATTGATACAATATTTTCCATTATACAAGTATATGCTCCGATGGAAAAAGCTCCAGAAATAGAAATAGATCAATTTTATACCGACATAGAGAAGGCAAAAGAAAAGTCGACTAAAAATCTAATATTAATCGGCGATTTCAACGCAAAAATTGGTATCTCACCTGCACAAATAAGCTCTATCATAGGACCCTATGGCTCAGGTACTTGTAACGAACGTGGAGAAAGATTAAAACAATTTGCGATCGATCAAGAATTATCAATTATAAACACATTGTACAAGAAAAAAGAAAATCAGAGATGGACGTGGCGTTCACCTAACGGCAACACATTAAATGAAATTGATTTCGTCCTGTCTAATAAACCCCATTATTTTACAAATATAGAGTTCATAAGAAAGCTTACATTCCCTTCAGATCACCGACTAGTGAGAGGCACAATGGTACTGAGCAACAAGAAAGAGAGCAGGAAAAAATTTACAAATTCAACATCAAATATAGAGTCGGAAAAAGAATACACAAACTATCGGAAATTACTAAAAGAAAAACTAGATAAATTAGATTTTGAGAAACGAACAATACAGCAATCTTATGATTTGCTAGAAAATGCAATTCAAATCAGTCTAAGAGAAGCAAAAACGTTGAAACAAAATCAGAAATTTAAATTATCTCATAATGTAAAAATATTGATGTCAAGAAGGCATGCTCTACAACACAAAAATGACAAAACTGAATCTGAAAAAGGGGAATTAAAGGAGTTATATAGATTAATATCAAGAAACATACAAGACGAATACGACACATACAAGCTAAATAAATATAAACAATGCATAGAGTCAACAGGTGGCATAAAAAGAGTCGATAAGAAACTTCATAACTGTCAAAATTGGATACCCAAACTGAAAACACAACAAAAAACATCTAAAAATCGGCATGACTTAATCCTTATTGCCACAAAATTCTACAAAGAACTCTATGATGAGAAACAAATAATTAACAGCTGTTACACAACATCACATTTGTTACATAATACAGAAGAGTCGGTAGAGCAATTTTCAAATAAAGAAATAAGCTTAGCAATAAAAAACCTAAATAACCAAAAAAGCCCAGGACCTGATTTCATTACAAATGAGGCAATAAAAGGCGCCGGAAATGTTATAATTGGAGTCTTAGCCAACTTGTTCAATGAAATACTTAAATACAAGACTGTTCCAAAGCAATGGTGTGAATCTGAACTAATACTGCTCTATAAAAAGGGCGACCCATCTTCAGTATCAAATTATAGGCCCATTAGTTTGATGACGAACTTATATAAACTCTTTGCACAATGCTTTCTAAGAAGAATAGGCCCAAAAATAGATGAAAAACAACCTATAGAACAAGCCGGTTTCAGATCAACATTCTCAACAATAGACCACATGCATGTAGTATGCCAAATTATCGAAAAACACAGAGAGTTCAATAAACCCTTATACCTTGCATTTATTGACTATAAAAAGGCTTTCGACACTATATCTCACAAAGCGATTATGGAAGCTCTTAAATATCATGCGATTGACAACACCTACATAAACATAATCATGCATATATACAGCAAGTGCAGTAGTAGAGTGAAGCTGGAAAGAAAAGGCCCGTTCTTTAAAATATGCAGAGGCACGAGACAGGGCGATCCAATGTCCCCTAAAATATTAATCGCCGTGTTAGAGCTAATACTCCATGACATTAACTGGAAAAACAAAGGTATTAGACTAGGAGACAAATATCTAAGTCACTTAAGATTTGCTGACGACATTATACTTCTATCGAACAGCGCCAATGAAATCCAAGTCATGATGACAGCTCTACATCGATGTAGTGAAAAAGCAGGACTAGAAATAAATTTCGATAAGACAAAAATTCTGACGAACTCTACGAAGACCAATATAAAAATAAATAACCAGCAAATAGAATACGTAAAAGAATACATATACCTAGGCAAATTAATAACATTTAGAGATTAATAACATTTAGAGAGATACAGAAGAAATAGATAGGAGAATCACTTTGACGTGGAAGCGATACTGGTCCCTAAAACACTTATTTAAATCAAAAATGCCTATTACACTTAAAAGAAGATTGATGGACTCCTGTATTCTTCCTACTCTCGTCTATGGCTGCCAGACGTGGTCCCTGACGGAAGCAAACGCAAAAAAGATCTCAGTATGTCAAAGGGCTATGGAGAGGAGCTTACTGAAAATAAGACTAAAGGATAAAATAAGAAACGAAGAAGTAAGAAGACGAACGAAAGTGAAAGACGCTATAGATCATGTGAGACAAATGAAGTGGAAGTGGGCCGGACATTTGGCGAGATGTAGAGACGGACGTTGGACGCGGGTGGTGACCGAGTGGCGCGGTCCGGAGGGCTGCAAGCGTCGCGTCGGGCGCCCCGTCAAGCGCTGGTCGGACGATATCCGCGCTGTTGCTGGATCTAAGTGGCTCTCACTAGCACTAAACAGGAAAAAATGGCAAGAACTGGAGGAGGCCTTCACCCGCACGGGGGTTCCTACATAATTACTAACACTTTTAACTTTTAATTACTACCTATAATTACTAACATTCTTTACTTTATATTAACGCATAAATGAACTACTTGTAGGTAAAAGGAACAAATAAAGGCTTTTTATTTTTTATTTTATTTTATTTATTTTTATTATAATTTAATAAAAATTGAAGTTTATTTTTAACCTTTTTTAATTTGCGTAATGCAATTTCGTATTAATAGACTTTTTTATTATATAAAAAATTAGGTTTGAAATAATAGCTGTCGTGGTTTAGTGGGATAACCTCTGACTGTAAATACGATAGTTGTAGATTTGATTTCTATTCAAGGAAATTATTGTATTTAATTTTTTTTTCCCTACTTCATCTAGTTTATTATATTTTCTTATATATTATACAAGCCCTACAAATGTAATCCAATATGGAAGAGGAATGCGTTTATTAAAAATTTATTGTTATAGCTTCAATAAAAGACTACTAAAATTCTAAAGTGGAATTAATAGTCATGACGCAAGTTTCAATATTTTGAGTACCATTAAATATCTTTGGAATCTTGCGAAACTACAAATAGGAAATGTTACGAAAACGACTATATATTTTAGGTTAATTTTAATCTATATTTAAAGAAAAGATATACTGTTAAAATTAGAAAAAATCGACGCGCTATGTGAGCTACTAGGCACAAGGGTGTGACTGTAACGCGACGGTTGTGGGTTCGATCCCCACTCGAGGAAAAATTAAATATTTATTTACATTCATATTTTCATTTCTTCGCTCTGGCGCAAAAGCGCGGTGTTGAGTTCCGCCACTCATCACGCAAAGCCTCCAAAATTCGGCGGAAAGTACTCAGTACTCAGTGTCTTAACACTAGGTTCCCTTTGCCTAACCTGCTATGTGCGGTATACAGCGGGAAGTACAAAAACTGTACAAGTAATTTTAAATATAAATTAATTAATAGTAACACATGCAAATTAATTTGTATTAATCCTATGGATTAATATATAAATTATATATACAGTGTTTTATTGAGTGGGAGGAGTTTGCAATTACAGTAAGTCGCTTATCAATGTCAATGTTACCATTTCTAGGTTAAGTGGTTAAATGTTATATTTGATGGAGACTGGCGTCACTACATTATTGATAATAACCATTAAAATCATAAACCGTCACTCAAGTACGTACTGTCAGTTAATATGTCAAATGTGTTACTTACAATACTTACAAGAGTTGTATTTCTCTCTATTATTCGCAGTACAAAGTTTTATAATAGTAGATTGTATTTTTTAACATTTTTAAAGTGTTATTTCGCTCTTAGAGAAGAAAATACTGATATTTTAACCGGCACATTTGAATAGTTGGAACCGAACGAATAACTTGTACAGTTTCTAAGAGGCACGGGTTCAAATTTCGCTCTTTTTTTTAAAAAAAAAGATTTCAATTGTGTTTTAATTTAAAAGATCCCTGTTAAATATTAAAAATTATTTATTTCTTCTTGTTTTGCTTTTTAATATTGACTTCGATCGTACATGTTAATCCTCAATCGCTATTAAATTTACGCCATCCTATATGCTAAGCTTAGACTAACTTTGTGCAACAGGCATGTCGAGGAATATTTGCCGCATTATTATAATAATGCGGCAAATATAATATAATATAATACTTAATTATTTTGTTATATTATAAGCGATTTGATTTTAGTCACAAAAACAAATTTAATGATATAAAATATTTATATAAAATATTGCCTAATTTTACAAATGAAAGAAAAAGCACATTCAATAGTTATTAATGTGATGAAATGAATAATGAAACAAAGCAATAAAACAATAATTAAGTTTAGACAATCTAGTTTTAGCTTATAATATATTTATAGTTTTTATTTTTTAAGGTTCCGTACATCAAAAAATAATAACAGAACCCTCAATGATCACTTTGTTGTCCGTCTGTCAAGAACAAAGAAAATTGATACTAAATATTCAAATATATGATGCCTTGAAACATAGAAAAATCAAGCTTTTTGATTGCAAACAAGCGTTGACGTCCACGCACTTAAAAAATACGAACATTTATGCATAGATTTTTCTGTATTTTATATGAAAACCACCGCGTAAACAAAATCTAGAGGGACCCATGGATCTATAGTTATGAAATTCGATACGAATTGAAAACTTACAGTACAAATAAAGGAAAAATCCTAAATGTAAAAATTTATAGATATTTCATAGAAAAAATCAATACAAACTTATATTTGAGGCCTTCAAACTGCAATTTGTCAACTTTAATAAATTGTACTTCCCGTTGACCTGCAATCCTAAATTTGCTACGGAAACCTCGTTGTACTAGTCAGACTCACACTTAACCAGTATAATATTTCTTAAATACTTAGTAATTTTGATAACCTATTTAAACTATTCTACTTACAAACAGAAATATATTTTCAATATAGCAACGAAATAGTAGAAAATCAACAGTAATTCTGATCTTAATACATAATTATACATAGTACCCACGGCGCTATGCAGTACTAAATATATCCCTGTGGATGCATTCAATTTTATAGACTAAGATCCTAGCATCCCCAGACCTACATCATTTTAGCGAAGCTGAAATTTTGAAGATTAATAGTCTAATATGTATTTATATTGTATGCATACTTACTAACTTGAAAGTGGTGCACTTTCAGTGGTAGCTCCAACTAAAAGTACACGCTCACCTACGTTAAAGTAGAAACGTTTGTATTTAAATATAAATATATTCTTAAGAATAAATTCAAAACATGTATATTTATTTTCACCAGGCCCTTGACGTGGGCCTTTACTCTCGCCAGGCCTCCTAAAGGTTGCTTAAAATTGGGGCAAATTACGTTATACTAGCAAGCTTTAATTTTACATATATTATTTACGGATTATTTCAATCGTCCTCCCAGACAGAGACTTACCTTTATTTGGTGGTACCTCTGAAAGGGCCCCGCTTTCAAGTTAATCAGTACGCATATTGTCTTAACTACATATGTATAAGACTAATAGTCATCAAAATTTCAGCTTTGCTAAAATAACGTAGATCTGGGGGCCTGGGATCTTGGGCTAGTATGGTTTATTTGTTTACAACACTAACTATAAATAGGCTGAAACAGCGCACTCTGCATATTGTTATCTGATGAAATAAACCAGCATATCTGACTATCTTGAAATAGCTTTATCGTGTTCCATATTTTTATCACGCCAGAGGTGTGGATAAAATTATTATACTTTATTTACATTTACTCACCTTGCCAGGAAAGTATTTAATAAACTGTATTTGAATGTGTATTGAGTTTTGTTATTTTTTGTAAGAACTTGTTATATTAAGACCGACCCCGAATAAAGGTTTCTTGACTGAATGAGCCAATTTAGACCAGATTGGCAATTGGCTAGTCTCAAGTAGCAGCAGTGGACTCCCTGTGACTGTAACGCGATGGCTATGGGTTCGATCTCCACTCGAGGAAGTGAAATATTTATTAACGTTTATATTTCCATTTCTTCGCTCTGGTGTCGAGGCAAAGCGCGGCGTTGAGTTGTGCCACTCAACACACAATGCCTCCAGAATTCGGCAGAAAGTGGGGAATGGAGTGTCATAACACTAGGTTCCCTCTGACTACCCTGCTGTGTGCGGGATACAGCGTGAAGCTGATTTATTAAGACCGTCGTATTTGTCTGGTACCGCGAACGCGACTAATAATTTGGATTCACGTGGAAAATAGGAATCTGAGTGTCTTGACACCAACTTCTCATTTCGTACTCTTTTATGAGTAAAAAAAAATATTTTTCAATTAGTTAATGTTTCAAATAAATTTTACTATTATTACAGACTAATATCAATTTTACTATTACTTTACTAACACAATATATAGTACGATATGCCAGTCTAATTTGTGAACGTGCTTCGTACTCGTTGTGTTGGATTATACAATCTCTTTATAATCTGGTTTATATTAATTATTACTTACCAATTCCAAGTAATACATAAGCGATCTTAACTTTCTTAATCGCTTACACCAAATTTAATGTTCAATTTAAACCTATTTCTGACTAAAAGACATACAAAAAAATTATTAAAATTATTTATTTTCCTCAAAATAAATATGAATCGTCGAAAGTAAATAATTCATTTTTATAAAAAAAATAAACATATGTATATACTGCTAATAACAACCTCTAATACCTTCGTATTTCATCAGGTAAACATCCAATTAAGTATAGACTATACTGTATGTACACCTTAGGCAGATGAAAGGCAGATCAGAAAAAATAATATCAAGAAGATTGCCTTTAATTATTATTATTATTATTTATCTTTTAGTATTTTTATGTATAAAAATGATGATAAATAATAATAGTTGAAGATATTTCGGGAAAAATAGGGAATAAGTTCGTAGTAACTTAACGAGCCACCTTAACAGTTCCACTACTCCATTTGCAACGCCTTCATTGGGCGGAAACTGGGAAATGGAAATATGATCTTCATGGGAACAGAATGTCTAGGTTCCTAGGTTCCCTCCGCCTACTCTGCAATGTGCAGAATACAGCGTGACGTTTAAAAAAATATTAACATATATAATGTACAGAACTCCAGTTTTCGCTTAATTCAATGTGGACCTGCAAACGCAGCCCTAGTGTGGAGAAAAGTTCCTTCTTATTTCGTTATAGAACATATTCCTATGGGATTGCACGGTGAGCAATATTACGTACAACAATTTTGAAATAGATATATAAGGAACGAAGATATGAAAGATGAAATAGATAGTCAGTAATCATAAAGTTGGAAAATTGTAACTTTTTATTTTAGTTTTGTTTTGAATTACTTATGTCTCTATCGAATGATAAAATAGTAGCTGACGAATGATTTCTAAATATTAGTTAATAGAAAAAACTGTTTGTGAATTTTTATTTATATCGACAAGAACGTTTGGCTTATTTGTATTGGGTCGCTTGGACGGACTCTAGGAGGCCCGGATTCGAGTCCAAGCTTTTACATTTTCTAAACTATTCTTATTTTACTTATATATATAATAAATTGTTATAATACATTTGTACAATTCTAAATAGACTAACGTAAATCGTAATCTCAAAGGAATAACTAAAAGAAATGTTGATATTAAAAACTGATACAGTCGCGTTATGGCTGTCAGTGCCGATATATAAAATTGTGAATGGCGTTAATAGCGATGACATGTTGAAACGAAAGAAAATTATAGTTTGATATTTCTCTAGAACTATTTTTTAAGATTACAGAATATGTCATTTTGGAAATAAAATAATGTTTTCATATAAAAATATTATGTTTTTCTTATTTGTTGATATGTACAATATAAGGGCCCGAGGTAACTGTGACCGCGAGCAGTCTCTGATATTAAACTACCGTCAGTCCTGAAACCAATATTTCAAATATTTTTATCGAAAAATGTAAGCCTCGAAGCTCCGATCTGGCTACTGCTATGTCATCGTTTGTACTAATATTATGTAAAAATATTTTGTTTTTTTTTTAAGATAATATTTTTATTTTATTGTAATATTAATTTTATCATTTGTTTTACTGATTTAATTATTCTATGTTGTTTTTTTAATAAAAATAAATATATCAAAAGCAGAATTTGTTTTTTTAAAATATTAAATAACTAATATCTATAATTTTAATTTATTATTTTAATTATTACTTTAAAAAGTTATTAAAAGTACATAAATAATCTCATCAAAATTCTCACGTACTAAATACAATTTATATAAAGGTATATTTCAAATAAATTTCTATATAATTAGCAAGTACCGCCAATAATTCTTTAAGATATATTAATCTTATACGTTCAACATCTTCCCGTGAGATCTAACAAAGGTGTAACTAATTAAAAACTTATCTTCATAGCTTGGGTGTGTTATGAAAAGAGTCTTAATTTTAACTGACATTTCCACTAACTCTCTTCATTTAAACCTTAAATATAAGTGACAAATGAGTTCTTCAGTTTTTAGTTATTTATATATGAAAATACGAGTAAAGATATCAGAAACTAGATTGTCCATCTGAATCAAAAATAGGACACGAGTCTATCATTGAAATAATATGATAACATCACCATCTTGGTGGGAATTACTAAGTATAATTATTAATATTTTTTAGCTTAACGCTATCATGCATATAAAAGGGGAGGCAAAAGGAACCCGGTGTTAAGAAACACCGTTTCTCAAGCGTTCACTACATTTTATACAGATTATAGAGTGACGGAATTGAACGCCGCGCTTTCTTATTACCGGAGCGAAGATATAAGAAAGATAAAATACTTTATTCCCCCATGGAAATCGATCCTACAAACGTTGCGTTCACAGTCACACACTTGTGCCACTGCGCTACGACGGTTAATATAATATTATATTACTTCCAAAACAAAATACTGTCTTTCAGATTACTTTTAAGAACATTACTGTAAGTACCTATTGATCCCGTAACTTTCATAATCGTGCAAACGAGGGCTTTTCACTGAACCGCAGAAAGTTAGTCCGGCAAAAGGTCTGTATTGAGCTTTCTCTTATTAGCCCCTATTGCTTATATACTATAGGAATACGTATTTTCAAGCAAATTGCTATATATATAATGTAATGTATAGTTTTTTAAGTATATATTAAATTTATTAATTGTCTTTGATGTAGCAGTTAATGTAGTTGATTACAAAGAAACTATTGAAAACACTCTGATAAATAATTTTACACGTGTTTCCTGGCTTATCCTGGGTGATTTTGAGTGATATTAACGACAATACTAAGTTATTCCTTACATTAGAGATATTTTGTTTTCAGCTTCACGCTGTATTCCAGGGTAAACTGAAGGAACTTGAGAAACTAGTATTAAGACACTTTCGTTCCACACCTTCCGATGAATTCTAGAGGAATTGTGAATAAATGCCTCTAGAATTCATCGGAAGGTGGAGGGATAGGAATCAATAGATTGGCGGAAGTCAACGCCGCGCTATGCCTTATGACCAGAGTTTGCTATATACACAATACGGCGTTAATCTGAGAAATAAACTCGTTATTTATTTCTTCAAAATTAAATATATGCGTAAACAAAGTTTAACAGTGAGATACCCAAGTAACACGTGGAAGATTGTGTTATATTGTAATACATTTCTATTGTTAATACGGTCGCGAGGGAATTTCATTTATTTGAGTTGGGTTAAGTTAATCTCGGTGTAGTCATGTTTGTCCTATGCATATTAACTTCGAGATTAGAACTGGCCGTGTCAGTTTTAATTTAAATTATATTCTACGGATATCAAATTTAGGATGAATTTATAATAGTAATTAAGTAGTTAGTTATATTTATTATTTTACTCATTTCACTATATGAAAATATCTTATACCGTACTCTGTATAGTACACCTTATATATATATATATATAATGAAAAATAGTATTATTATGTTTCTCTTTAAAGAGTCACGGGTTCAAAAGAACCCGGTCCTTTGGAAGGCTTGCGTGGGGACACAGGTCCAACACGTAAAGGCCCCTTAGAGAATATTCAAATGTTTTACTGTGACGCATCAGCCGGGATCCATCTCTGGGTAACCACACGTAATTGCCCAGAGATGGTCGCCGGTTAATGCGTAGGAACTATGGAAAATGTGGAAATCTAAACTAGGACTATGGAATGGAATTTAGATGGACTGGCTACTGGGCTATTGAATGAGACTAACGGACGTCTGCTTTTACAATTATTATAATTATTAGTTTATTTATGAAAATGATTATACTAAATTTAACATAGAGGCCAATAATATCGCAAGGGCATAATAAAATGAAACCTAAGCGTAGTCCTTTCCATAGCTCGCTTAAAAATAAATTAAAATATGTATAAAACTATATAATAACATAAACTGAAAACTTTCCTGCCCTCTTAAAATCGAGGCTTACAACATTTTCAGATAATAAATTGCAAAAGCATTTTAACTTTCTACAATTTTAATTGATTTATTACTGTGAAATTGAAGTACGAGTGTATTTTGCAGTACTCCGCTTTGATCATGTGAAAAGAGCTTTTCCAATTATAAAAAAAGTTATTTTATTTTATACATTTTGACGAAATATCATATTAAACTGCAAAAAAAATATATAAATGTATATTTGTTATAGTCATACCCAAAACTAAGAAAGTTTTTTTTTATTAATAATAATCTTTTATTGCTATGTCTAGTATACTTGGCACAAGATGATATCTCTAGAAAACGTATATTATTGGGGTTTTCTTTAAAAATTTCAGCATTTCAGTAGAATATTGTCCAATTTTCCTGTAATACTGATTCAGTGTGGAGTCGGTGTCACACGTGAGGTGAAATATGTTCCATTTTAATATGAACACGGAATACTTGTCACTGAAATGAAATATTCATGTCTGCTTCATACTCTACTGTTATTAGAATATTGTAATAATGAAAAAAATGTTCACATTCACGCTTTATCCCGCACACAGTAGGGTAGGCAGAGGGAACCTAGTTGTTAAGAAACTCCGTTCCCCACTTTCTCCCCAATTCTGGAGGCATTGCGTGTTGAGTGGCAGAACTCAACACTGCGCTCTGCCTCGACACCAGAGCGAAGAAATGGAAATATAAACGTAAATAAATATTTCACTTCCTCGAGTGAGAATCGAACCGACAACCGTGGCGTTACAGTCACACCCATGTGCCTCTGCACCACGACAGCCTCAAAGAGTAACTTGACTTAACTTGACTTTTTTACTTAACAATAGCTTAAAATTATTATAATAGCTTAATCATAAAGGAAAATAAGCAAAAGTATAAAAGTGGTATTTCTTAATGAGTTCCTAGCAAGACTCTTAATTGACTATACTTCAATTTCTTTAACCATCTTTGATGTCGTAGACCGTAGTATATTATTACAATCAAATTATTTTCAAAATAAATTATTAAATTAAGTATCTAAAACTTTTTGTTAATTAGGATTTCATTTAATTAAAAGTAAACTTAGTCCAACTAAGTAAAATTAGCTCGAGTCTTTATAAAAAGTTCTGCTTGACTTTATTCATTATATTCTAGTTATAAATTTCACTTAAAAAATCATTTTCAAACATTAAAATATAATATTGGTGCTTCTGCTTTTCAAAGTACTTTTGTTCTCATCCATTTTACAGACCTAACTAAATATTAATGCTGTCTTCTTCGTAAGTGTATACAATACAAGCGACCCGCCCGCAGCTTCGCCTGCGTGAACTACGTTATTATTAATTTCTGTCTCCATGAGTACCTACGTCCTATAAGTGACGTCCATGCAAAATTTGAGACTCCTAGCATTTGTAGTAACGAAGTTTCATACAAACTTTCAACCCCAAAAACAACCTCTTAGGAGTCGAATATTGCAAATTTCCATCTTAACGAGCACCTAACTCCTATGCAAAATTTGGGATTTCTAGCACATGTAGTTTCTGAGATTTCGTGATGAGTGAGTGACCTTTCGATTTAATATATATATAGATAGATAAACATCTGTCCATTTATATGAAACTGTCATCAAACATCAACTGTGAAAGGTATGCCTACATATCAACGCACAGGCCAAATAACTGAACCTAGATTTATCAAATTTTGGCACGTACTTTCTTATAGATCACAAATAGGCATTTCGAAAAGAAATAAGCCGTCAAAATATCTTATTTCGTAAATATATATTATAATGTTTTTAAATATACTGTTTTTAAATGTACTTAAAAAAAAATTTGGGAAAATTGAAAACTACATGGGCATAACCGCCAATAAAATGTGAAATGAAAATGAATGAAATATAAAATTTCAAGTTCAAGCTGAACAAATAATATTCATTTAATATTTTTAATATATTAAAATATTATTTCATAATAGAACATTAATAGTAACTCGAATTTACCTTTTTTAATAATTTCTGTATGAATAAATAATGCCAGCATTTTCCAGCCTTATTTAAATGTTAGAAGCTTCTACTCGCATCGGGAAAATTGAAATTTGTGAATATACATGTACGCTGTAATGAGCGTGAAGAGCACGACTCTAATGACTTTGATGTTAATCTGTCAACAAATAACTCAATTCAGCAATTCGAGCTAAGCCTTGTTAAATGAGCTGAACTCTAATTTTTGTAAATGTAAGAAATATTATATATTTTATGAAAAACATTGACGAAATATTTAGGTATTAAAGATTATTAAATTTAGCATTTATTTCTAAAGGACTCTATAATATTTTTTGAAAGAAATTTAATAATTTTATAGACATAGATAAAACAGATAGTAAATATTGTATCTTAGGTATTTTCTTATAAATTATATAAAGTCCAAATTTTATCTTTTCGACGCACAAAAAAGAATAAACTAGCAGCTCGCCCGCGGATTTATTATCATTTATTAACTTAATATTATTTAAATGTAGTTATGGAAAATTGGGTGATTATTTTAGTAAAATTGTCTATACTGTTATACGCCTAATAAATTGTAATTTAAGCTTTGATTTTCACGATTATTACGGAATGTTGTGTAATTTAAGCATTTTCGTTATTTTTTTGCTTTTGCTCACAACAGTAGAACAGATACGTTTGGTTATTTCATAATTATATAGACGCAGTATTTCCTACGTGATTCCCGATCCCGCGGGAATTCGGAAAAAATTAGGCTATATGATGCTTAAAAATTTTCTCTATCCTTGAGTGAAAGTCTCATTAAAATCGATTCATTAGTTGTAGAGATTAGCCTCAACAAGTAAAAGGACAGACAGAAAAAAATTCTAAAACGTTTATTTGTGCTAGCATAAATAGATATAAGCCCTGGAAAAAACACTGTTATGTAGAAAGAAAAGAGAGATGTTTCAATTTTATTTATATGTAGGTAAAGATTAAAACATGTATAAAACATTAAAATATAATATTGGTGCTTTACAAAGTACTTTTCTTCTCATCCATTTTACAGACCCAATTAAATATTAATGCTGTCCATTTATATCAAACTGTCATCAAATATGAACTGTGACAGGTATTTCAGATATAGCCTGATACATTATCTTTAATAAAAGTTGGAAAAGAAATTCTTATTATAAAAAAATATATTCTTATTATAAAAAAATCATTCTTCACCATGCTTCCAGAATTCGGCAAGAAATGGGGAACGGAGTGGCTTAACACTAGGTTCCCTTTACCCTGCAGTGTGGAATACAGCGTGAAGCTGATAAAATATGTTGCCTCACCGATAAGCATCGGAAACTTCCTACAGCAAAAACAATATTTTACCACATAATACTATAACAATTAATTAAGTACAGAAACTTAAATTTCCTTCACTAAATTCAGATTGTTAAATAAATAGATTAGATTAGATAATTATTTCCAAACAGTTCAATCGTAAATATAGAATACAAATTGGCAGGTTACAGAGCCTCATTTTATTGGAATCTGTAAATCTAATTGTCTGTTTCTACGATAAAATTGAATAGGCCCATTTACTCGTTTCATTACCAAAATATTTACTCTATTGAAATAAGGTTATAATAAAATCATTTACCTGTTAAAATTTTAATAAATTTCTCCCTTATTAATACAATAATTATCTTTGGAATAATTTTGTTTGATTAGGATCTTTGTAAGAGCTGTATTATAGTGTTTTAGTAATAGTACTTGTAATTAAAAAAAAACAATTAAATTTAAAAATATATTTATTTGCAGTATTTCGTTAACATTTTCACGACAAGATTCATGTATTAATTCTATACTAAAGTAATATTTGGTTGAAGAAGAAAAACTTCCAAACAATTCTCGTGTAGATACTATTTCAAACACTTTCTAATGACTAGTTTAATATCACTGAAGTTAGTTTTTCATAGTTTTCACGTAAACACTTCTATCACTCACTAACACTTTTCTTCAGCAATATAGCCTTTATCGAGTCCAATATTACTGATAGGTTATAACAAACTTATGTTTTGACCATTGGAATATTTAGCAGACGATCTTAAAGATCTAATTGTGGTCAGTCGTACGGATGAAGTGTGGTCACGGCGCATTAATGATGCATGGCGACCACCGGATTCTCTGTAATATTAAATTAATTTATAGTATCGAGTTTAGGTTATTTGGAATTCGGTATTGGTGGAATGAAATGGTTTTTATAAATAAATAAAATGAAAAATGTTTATGTTTTATTACTTTTTTTTAGTTTGTTGACTCAGTAATGCATCCATAATACATAAAATTGAGCAGAGAGAACGTTATGACACTCCGTTCTCCATTTTTCGCTATAATTTATGACATTGCGATTTTAGTAGTGAAACTCGCCCCCCTCTCCCCCCATATTGTCTACTAATAGAACAGTAATTAAAATAATTTCTCTCCTCGAGTAGATATCGAACTGACAAGTTGCCTTTATTATTCTAGCAACTATTTATTACTAGGTACTATTTGCAAGGGTTGCACAACGGTTCATCAGTCCATTACGTGACTGTGTTAGAAAAAGGATTCAATTGGTTGCTTCGTAATGACAATTCTACCTTAAGAGACTACGAGATAATCAAAGAGATTAATCACTGCTCTCCGTAGAGAATAATAAATTAAGATGAATGTAGGTATACTCGTACATACGAGTACAATTAAGACCTAATTCTATAAGAATACATGTCGTATTAGGGATGTTTCTAATATTATGCTTATTTTGTTAAACAATAATAAAATTAAACAATTTAAATTTTATTACAAAATTGTAATAATCTTAGGATTTTACTGCTTTATAAGTTTTCTAAGAATTGTATTGGTCTGTATATTGATAATTTCTGTGAAGTAATATAATTTTATTAAGGAAGAAGTCTGTGTAATATAATACCAAGGAAAATTATTTATTCGTATATTTATTTTAGTATTTTAGTACCTTCAAAATGTTTTAAATAATAAAATTATTTTAAATTAAATATATGAGTGTAAGAATCAATATTTTAATTTTTAATAAATATTTTTAATTACCTGTCACTGTTCCTCGAGCGTTTTTTCTTTGGCCATAAATGAAAAGCACCGTAAATAACGGGGTTGACTAGACTATTTGACATTCCGAAGAAAAAAATTCCCGATAGTAGATCTTCACTTTGCTGCATGGAAAATTTTTATATGTTTTAAATATTTTTTCTAAGCTTCCAAAATGTAGCAGGGTAGGCAGAAGGAGCATAGTGTTAAGACACTCCAGTTTACAATATCTGCCGAATTCAGAAGCTGATGCGTGTTGAATGGCGGCACTCAGCGCCGTGCTTTGCCTCGACGTCAGAGCAAGGAAATAAAAAATAATATATTTAATTTCCTCAAGTGGAAATCGAACCTACTGTTTGAACCTACGGTTACTGTCACGCGCTTGTGCTTCTGCGCCACAACTGTCCTATAATGTAAGTATTAATATGTTATAATGTAAATATTTAAGTAGAAATGGCCGTAACAGAGTGAAGAAATGAATAGAATTTAATACAATAATAATTTTTTATTTTTTTATTAAATTCATTCTTATCTTATGAAATCTATATATTTAGTAATATTAGTGCAACTAATACCATTACTTACATCTTTATCGGGATTGAGGAAAGTAAAAATAATCATCATCACATAATAAGGTGTCCACCAAATGATGAAGGCAGTGACTATGACGATAGACATTCTCAGAGACTTCATTTTAGCTCTATCAATAAGTCTACGTCTGTTCATATCTGGAGTTAAATATTTTTCTTGTCTCGTAACTTCCGGTTGGAATACTTTCTCGCTTTCTGCAAATATAATTTATTTTAGTATTTACATTAAAAAATAAACTTCACATTGTATCCCGCACACAGCAGGGTAGGCAGAGGGAACCTAGTGTTAAGTTCTGTTCCCTTATATCATTTGGAAACATTAAATATATCAATAAATAATATTTTTTGTTTTAATTTTGTGTCTAAATAAAACTAAATAACAAAAGAAATACATTTTGTTTATATATTTATTTTATTTTTATTATGCAAAATAAAACAACTGAAACTTTTATTTTAGTCAAAGTGTTTAATTAAAATTTATTTCATCCTTTCTCAGTTAATAGAGCTAATAGAACTAACTACATCAAGAGCTCAAATTGTACTTGACAATAAATTGCAATGAGAAATATTATGTAATAAGAAACTCTATTACTAGAGCTTGAAAGCTATTTCATAGAGTTGCATAATTAACACTCGGGAAAGAAATCAAAATTTATCGTTCAATCTATAAAACAGTTCAGTGTAATGTGCTCCCACACGTGACAGAGTAAGCAGAAGGAACCTGGGAACCTAGTCTTAATATACTCCATTCTCATTAAGAATGTTCTCCACGTTCCGTCGTATTTTCTAGGCATTACGTGTCGAGAGGCGAACCCAATGCCACGCTTTGCCATGTTTGGAGCAAGAAAATGGAAATATAAAATATTTCATTCCCCTGAGCTCACAGCCGTCATATTTACAATCACATCCTTGAACTGGCTACGACGTTCTCGATTTTTCTTATTACAAGTACACTATAGATATATAAAAAAACTTAAATACTTTTGTAATTTTGCGGGTGAAGCCGCGATCGGGACGCTAGTATTTAATATTTTCATTTTATCGCTCTGGTAAGAAAGCCAAATCGTGGTATTGACTTCTACCACTTAACACGCAATGCTTCCAAAATTCATTACAGAATTGGGGAACGGAAGTATCTTAATGGGAACAGACCGTCCCAACATTAGGTTCCCAGATTCCCTCTGGTTAACCAGCTTTGCGGAATACAGTGGAAACGTAAAAAAAATATTCAATTATACATACTCACTTGCAATTGTTCTCACAGTAGACACGTAAGTCGAAACTAAAATTAGTAATGGAAGGATGAACATAAAAACAAGGGATAACGTTGTATATGCTTGTTCTTGCCATCTTTCAGTATAAAACCCATGAGTGACACATTGATAGAAGTCTTCAATAAAAGGTCCTTTAGCCAATCTAAACACTACTGTCTAAAATAAAGATATTTTTTATGAATTTTTATATTTCTAAGTTTTACTTACCTAAGACGATCATTATCATTTCAGTGTAAAAAATTAAATTAAATCAGCTTCACGCTGTATCCCGCATACAGCAGCTAGAGAGAACTTCGTGTTAAGACATTCTGTTCCCCCATTTCCGCCGAGTTCCGGAGGCATTGCGTGTTGAGTGGCGGAACTTACCTCTTTACCTCGACACCAGAGCGAAGAAATGAAAATATACATTTAAATAAATATTTCCTTTCCTCGAGTGGGGATCGAACCCACAACCAGTTGATTCTGTTGTCATTTCATTGTTGATATTTAAAATCTTAATTTCATTGAATATTCAATTAATATAATTTAATATTAAAATAACGAAAAACGATAAAATAAAGTGAAATTAAGAAAAATAAATCATATTTCTACGCAGCCTAATATATTATAATACCAACCTGAGGTATACTTAATACGAAGCTTAGAACCCAAGCAATAATCACTAGTCTCCCATTCCTCGTGGCTGTGGCCATACTTTTCATTGGATACTTCACAGCTAACCATCTATCGACTCCAATTAAAACCAATACAAACGTACTAAGATATAAGGCGAACATTTGTAGAAATTTAAACATCTTGCAACCAACGTTTCCCGCATACCATTGAACTGTGAAAGACCATCCAGCTTCTCCCAAAATACAGAACACCGTGACCAGTAAATCTGCTATGCTGAGTTGAAATATTAGGCTATATATCGCTGTCCACGATGGCCTTGCTCGTCTTCGACAGCGTTTTCCTCTCTGAACACTCACCATTGTTGCGAAATTTCCAACAAACGACAAAATTGCCATAGCAGTTAGTACACTAGCTCTAATTATAGTGTTTTTGGTTAGCACAGGTGCATGTTCCAGGCACAGAACCTGGGTACCGTTTACAATAAACGCATGGCTTGTTAACTCTTCACCCAATGTGGTGTTTATTAAATGTGCTTCCAAACATTTCTCTAAAGGCCACGTATTCACATTTGTTAAGATACCGGATAATTCCCTTTGTATAGTAAGCTCGCTTGGATTAAGTATTTGTACGTCATATAATGTGGTATTGTTGTCTACGCTCCCCATGTTTTGTCATACGTGGTCAAATTAAGCTAATTTTGTTCGAGATCTGTAACAAAATATAATTAATTAATTATTAATTGTTACTAAAACAAATTAGCAGTTAAATAAATAAATTATATTTTGAAATTGTTTTAAAAGTTATAATAATGTAATATATATAATTAGAATTTTAGCGCAGTAGATCTAAATGTATTCTACTTTTGATGCATAAATTTTAGCTTCGTTTGTAGGTTGAGCGTAGAGATATTTAATTGCGAAAATGTTGGTTAAGATGTAGTGCATTGTGATTTCTTTGACAACTGAAGACAACCAAGATTTTGTATATGTTCATATATTATAATAATATATAATATTAAGTTTGAGGCTCCAGTGGAAGCTCCAGGTTCCTTCTAGTTACCCTTCTTTGTGCTGGATACAACATGAAACTAAAAATAATAATTAAATATTCGTAGTTTTACTCGTAGATATCAAAGTGGCAATGCAAATATCTTTGTATTTTATAACACAAAATAAGTGAAACCTTTTACTATTTCAATACACCTTGAAATGTTACGACGAATGTTTTGTATAAAATGAAAATAAAATTGTAAAAACTATGACATTTTGTTGAATTTATTGTAGAATAAAATATTTGTAATTTGTAAACTTTATTTAAATAATATAATTAAAAAAAAATCAGCATCACGCTGTATCCCGCACACAGCAGGTTAGGCAGAGGGAACCCAGTGTTAAGACACTCCGTTCCCCTTTCTGCCGAAGTCTCGAGGCATTGCGTGTTGAGTGGCAGAACTCAACGCCGCGCTTTCCCTCGACACCAGAGTGAAGAAATGAAAATATTAATGACATATAATTATTTTCATTCAATTAAATTAAACTAAATTCAGTTAATAAAATATTTTAACATAACAATAAATATATCATTCGTCGTTTAAGAATTATTTTCAATAACATATTATAGTCATCGCTTCGAAAAAGAAATATGTGGCTTCAATAAATTCAAATATTTGAACTCAGACTATTGACAAATTGAACTTACAAATTTCTTTTCATTTGTATGGAATCAATAATTTAATTTATTTTTTAAAAACATTTATAATTTGCAAAATTAATTTTATTCTTACCGTAATTATGCATCTGTTTTTCACTAAGTTTTAAATTTCTAATTACTGGACGTTCCAACACTGTAGTCTAACTTTTGCCACTGTCGAAGCATAAGCTAAAGACTAAACTATGAAATCTAAACTTCCCCTTTAGAATTGTATAATATAATATATCGTTATTATTCCATTGTGTAAACTTAAATAGCTTTTAAGCTTTTAAAATATACGAGCTAAAATTTTAATATCTTATTAAACGGTTTTATTTAGCTCACCCCGTTTGTTTATTTATTTGTATGTTTGTTTGGGTCGAATTTAGTAATTGAAATTTAACCCTCTTCCCGTTAACCGATTGATCTGAAATTTGGTATACGCCTTTGATTCTGGTGACAATACAATTATCCATATTCAATATTATTGTGAATCCAAGATGGCCGCCGCTACAAGATGGCGGACAACTTAGTTTTTTTCAATCCCATCAATATGGGTATCAAATGAAAGGGCTTGTCAATTAGAATTCAGTGGACTATACAAAATCAAAATCCAAGATGGCCAACACTACAAGATGGCGGACAAG
>JAEBDU010010523.1:0-17446 GCA_016802625.1 Heliconius numata | reverse complement strand
TAGAAGCTAAAACGGGTTATCGTTATACTTTTTACATTTGTATTTTTTTTATTATTATTATTATTTTATCTTATTATAATTTTATTCATATTTTGTTATTTATTATTTATTTTTATTTATCTATTTATTTTATTTAACTTATTTATTATTTATATATTTCTTTCTTACTTACAATGGCAATCAACATTAATACTTCCAATGATTCTTTCCTTTCCTTTTCGGCTATTTCTGATGGATTGAGCAGTAATGACAGCTTTCTAAATATCCCCACACTAAGTGAAACATTAGATTCAAATTTCTCAGACGTACTGAAAAATTTTAATATTATTCATTTGAACGCGCAAAGTATTCCTGCACACTTCCCAGATTTCTTATCTTCTTTCAATAATAATAATAATATACACGCTATTTTAGTGTCAGAGACATGGTTAAAACCATGCCTCCCTTCGGCTTCTTATTTACTACCTGGGTTTCATTTGATCCGTAACGATCGCATAGGTCGAGTAGGAGGTGGCGTTGCCATTTATCTACGCACACACATTCCTTATAGCTTAGTGGACTTTTCCAAAAGTGACCCAAGCTCTGGACCTGAACATCTTCTTATTGAAGTCTGCTTTACTCATACTAAGATTCTTCTTGGTGTTTACTATAATCCTAACCTAGCGGTCGATTACTTTTTATCATTTGAAACCCTGTTAGAAAACTATAAACCTTCCTACGATCACACTATTATAATGGGCGACTTTAATACTTGTATGTTGAAGAAAAATCATCGTTCGTCCCGTTTAAAATCTATAGTTGATGGTGTTAACTTACATCTACTCCCCCTATCCGCTACTCATAACTTCCCTAACTGCGTTCCCTCATTACTTGATCTTATGATTGTTTCTTCTATTGACCATGTTGAAAAACATGGCCAATATCCTGCCTTAGCATTCTCTTACCATGATCTCATATATTTATCTTATAAAATTAGGCCCCCTAAAGCTAAATCAAGAATCCTTCTGCAACGTAATTTTGGTGGTATGGATTTAAATTGCTTGCGTGAGGACGCGGCTGCTATCGATTGGTCGAGTGTACTAATCTGTACTGAAGCTGATGATCAGCTGGCTCTTTTCAATTCGCACTTAATAAAATTATATGATCATCATGCTCCATTGCGTCCCGTACGAATAAAACATTATCCTGCTCCCTGGCTAACAGACGAAATTAAAAAGCTGCAACACAAAAAGAATACTGCAAAAATGAAATTCAAAGATAATCCTAATGATACCAATCGGCAAAAGTACAACAAAGCGCGCAATCGCTGTAATATGATGTGTAGAGATAACCAACGACGCCATATACACAAATCTGTAATAGAGGAAAAAGACTCATATAAAGTTTGGAATTTCTTAAAATCTATCGGAGTTGGAAAAGCGAAACAATTTATAAATCCCAAGAATATCAATTTAAATGAACTTAATAGACATTTCTCTTCTTCCTGTGTTATTAATAACGCAACAAAATTATCTACTATTAACCATCTCAATGCTTTATCCACTCCTTGTGTTCCTAGTTTTTTCTTTAGTTTATTTGCAGAAAGTGATGTTAAGAAGACAATTTTAGCTACTAAATCTGATGCTGTTGGTGCTGACGGCATTAGTCGCAAAATGATCATTCCCATCCTCGATACTTTATTACCTGTGATTACATGTATATTTAATCACTCTATATCCTCTAAGCAATTTCCTTCAATGTGGAAAGATGCACAAATAATTCCTTTACCCAAAAAACCTAATCCTGTTGATTTCTCTGATTACCGTCCTATTTCTATTCTTCCTTTCCTATCCAAAGTCCTTGAGCGCTTAATTCAGACCCAACTCACTCAGTTCCTTTACCAACGTAACCTTATGAACCCTTTGCAATCCGGTTTCCGTCCTGGTCATAGTACGACAACGGCATTAGTAAAAATCACTGATGATATTCGTTCTGGCATGGAAAGGCAACAAGTCACAGTCTTGGCGTTACTGGACTTCAGCAATGCCTTTGGCTCCGTTGACTTTGATATCATGCTGGCTACTTTAAAGTCACTTAACATATCTCCTGATGCAATTAACTGGCTTCGTGAATACCTGTACGGCCGCCGGCAACGGTTGCGAATACAAGATTCGTACTCTGATTGGTCTCCTGTCGTTGCTGGTGTTCCGCAGGGTGGCGTGTTGTCTCCTTTGCTATTTTCTATGTTTATAAGTACTATTTCTGGTACTATTTCTTCTCTCTACCATTTATATGCAGACGATTTGCAGATATACAATCAAGCTAAAATATCGGACTTACCTACCGCAATCAAGGATATTAACAATAGCTTGGAGAGTATATCTTCGTGGAGTAAGTCATTTGGTCTACATCTTAACTCAAAAAAAACTCAACTGATTTTAATTGGTAGTTCAAAACTTATTTCAAAAATAGATGTATCGACTTTACCACCAGTAGTTATTAATAGTGTCATTATACCATTCAGCAAAACTGTAAAAGATCTTGGTATCACTCTGGATAATAATATGTCTTGGGATTCACAGGTAAGTGAGGTTAGCAGAAAGATATTTGCATCCTTAGGTTCTCTTAGACGTTTGTGTAATTTTCTTCCTACACTTACTAAGATTTCGTTAGCAAATACTCTCCTTCTACCGATTCTTGATTATGCTGACACTTGCTATCTTGACTTAAGAGAGGAGCAATTAAATAAACTTGAGCGTATTCAAAATTTATGTATTCGGTTCATATTTGGGCTACGCAAATTTGATCACATCTCTGATTTCCGTAAGAAACTCAAGTGGCTCCCTATCCGCCTTCGCAGGAATACTCACATCCTTCATCTTCTTTACTGTATTCTCTTCAATCCAATTTTCCCTCCTTACCTTAAAGAACGTTTTGAGTTTTTGGGCGAGACACATTCTCGCTCTCTTCGCTCTGAACGTAATCTTATCCTCAAAATTCCTTCTCACACTTCTTCCTTCTACAGCAGTTCATTTACTGTAACTGCGTGTAGGTTGTGGAACGCCCTTCCTTTAGTTGTCAGAAATGCCAAAACATTTCTAACCTTCAAACGTCGCTTAAAGTTACACTTTATGTCACTTTAAGATTTAGTTTTTTTTTTTTTTCTCTGCCATTTCACATTTTATTCTTACAATTTAGTTCTTATCTTTATCTATGTATGTTTGAAGTAGTTATATATATATATATATTTATTTATATGTATGTATATTGATACGGCTATATTTATTTATGTATGCTTTGTATGTGTTATGTATGGTAAATATATTCTTAATTATGTATACCCTTAATTATATTTTTTGCACCCTACCCATATCTTAATTTGCTGTGTCCTCTGCCTTAAGGTTGCCTGGCAGAAATTGCTATTAAGCAATAAGGCCGCCTTTTGTACATTTATATAATATTATTGTATCTTTGTGTCTTTTCTTGGGTGTACAATAAAGAATTATTATTATTATTATTATTATATTTTAAACTAATTTGTATTAAAATTCATTCAAAGCCATCGTCACTATAACTATGACAGTTGTGGGTTCATTTCCTAATCGAGGGAATGAATTATTCATCATTATATTATCATGCGTTCGGTGGAAAATGAGGAAGGGAGTGTCTTAATGAACAATGGAGTGTCTTAACTTAACACTAAGTTCCATCTGCCTCTCGTGCTATATGCGGGAAACAACATGTATGCTTGCCGAATAAATGGCAAAGAATAATTGGGTAAGGTTGGGTTAAAATTAAAAATTAAATCGCTCGACACCAGAGCGAAGAAATGGAAATATAAGCGTAAATAAATATTTCACTCCCTCGAGTGGGGATCGAACACACAACCGTCGCGTTACAGTCACACCCTTGTGGCGCTGCGCCACGACGGCCTCAATACTTTATTAATTTAATGTAATATTTTATTAATGTTGAATGTTCAACGGTCGGTATAAAAGTCAGTTTTTTTTAATCATACCGGCGGCAACGTCATTTGTTATGCGATTCGTACTTTTATTTAGGTTATTGGTAACAGAAAATATGTAATAAACGGTATAAAATTAACTATCAAACGTGAAGTTATAAAAAAACTTTTATTCTGCGCGTATAGCGAGAAGCTGTCTCGTTGTACCTGTATACACTATAGCAGGTTTGAAGATATTTCTTTTCCCATTTTCTTTCCCAGGGATTGCGTGTTGAGTGGCGGAGCTTAATGCCGCTTTGCCTGGTTGGTAGAAAAAAATATTATGTGTTTCATTCCCTCAAGTGGAAATCAAACCCACGATCGTCACGATTACATTGCACACTTGTGCCCCTGCAACACGACGGCCTCAGCTTTTTACTTTCCGTTTTATTTTTATTATTTAATTAACTTAATGATTTATAAATTGTCTTAAACCTTCTCTTTTATTTAATTAATATGCTTTAATAAACATTTTATAATTTGCACTTTAGGGAGGGAACCCTTGCAGGGTCACGCTGTTGTCCGTCTGTCAAGACCATGTCATAATTTCAAATCTTCTGACAATTCTACTTTAACTAATTCTTTATTGTCTATGTTAAAGTCACTTTTTGACTGTTCTAATGTCAATATTCTTACAGATGTGCTTTGTTATATTAAGATATTATAAATATGGGCAACTTGGTTAGTTTAAGCACAGCTGAATATGTCGAAAATTAGGCTAAAGTGAGGCCAGTCGTGGCGCAGGAGCACAAGTGCGCGGCTGTAAGCGTGACAGGTTGTAGGTTTGATTCCCACTCGAAGAAATATAATATTAACTAGGGGCGCGAACTGGACCTCAATTTTGACTCGCGCTCGCAAAATCTCGGTAGTGTTCACATGTTGAGCGAAGCGAGAAATGAAATTTATTCGCCTAAAATCATCTACGTGGTGATATCTATATGTTTGCAAATTTTCATCTCAATCGGTCAAACCATTTGGGAGCCTATTGGTGACAAAGAGTGTAAAAAGTCTCCAGTAGAGCGCTCGCTTCGTTCAACTACTTTCATTTCTTCGCTTTTATAACGAGGCAAAGCGCGGCGTTGAGTGCCGCCACTCAATACGCAATGCCTCCTCCAGAATCGGTGGAAAGTGGGGAACTGAAGTATATTAAGGGTAACGGAGAGTCTTAACATTATGTACCCAGGTGCTCTATGAGAACTATCCAGCGTGAAGTTGCTTTATCTCACATTCAATTTTGTTTTAGATAATAGAAATTATTAATTGAACTTTCCCTGAAGCCTGGAACAGCCTACCTACGGCTGTACAGTTTGGTGATTATTCACCATTAGGTCACCTCTAGGTAGTTCATTTGCCTTGTCTAATCTGTAAAAAATAGGCCCAAATTTGTCAGCTTCATGCTGTATCCCGCACACAGCAGAGAAGGCAGAAGGAAGCAAGTATTAAGACACTCCGTTTCCCACTTTCCGCCGAATTCTGGAGGCATTGACTGTTGAGTGGCGGAATTCAACGCCACTCTTTGCCTCGACACCAGAGCGAAGTAATGAAAAAATGTAAATAAATATTTTATTTCCTCGAGTGGGTTTCGAACCCAGAACCTTCGCGTTACAGTCACACCCATGTACCGCCGCGCCACGACGGCCTCTATAAAAATAGGCCCAAATTTGTCTACAGCACGATTTAAACTAGCATCTCTTTAAAACTAAGCTATATATCATTAAGCAAAGTTAAACGTTCTTATTGGGCTACGCCTAATAATATGGATACCATTTTATAGCCAAATCAACGTCAAACACAATTTGGACAAAACCAAGGTGGTCCATTTGGTCAAAATCTATTTAGCCCCAATCAAGGAGGACAACCAGGGCTAGGTCCTGGGCAAGGATATCCTCAAAATCCATATCCTGGCACTGGTGTGCCATCAAATGTATCGCCGCCGCCTTATGGACAGAATCAAGGACAAATGAATCCAGTAAGCTAATGTTTTTTTCTACTGTGTGTTATCTCTTTAGAAATATTCGAATAAGTCGAATATAAAAAAGGAGAAAAATGTCTCCTTAGTTTCGTTGTTTATAAATTTAATAAGTGTAATTGATTTTGTAATGATTTTTTTAAGTTATTATTTCTTTGTTATTTTGTTTATTTGTAACTAAATAATTTGCCCTAATTTAAAGGCTTATTTTTTAGGACTTAACCACAAACGTATATTAGATTTTTTCCTGAATTAGTACTACCTGTGCCAACTGCCAAATTTCATAATTCTAGGTCAACCGGAAGTATAGTCTGGCAAATATGTTATTGATAATGGGAAGCACGCGCGGCAAATTGCGCAGAAAGCGTATTTTGATGTCTGCACATAGACACCCGCTCACGCCGGACCGATTCCCCTTAAGGGCTCGCGGGGAAACGGCGCGGGGTGTGACCGGGCTACGGTACAGTCGAGCGCAACGCTATCAGTTCATTACTATGAAATATGAATATAATATCATATGATAGCATCATATATACGGAATGGCGTAGTAGAGCATATTTATCTAGTAATATTATAATGATTAGTGTGTTTGTTAGCTTAAGCAACATGCAAAATCATGTTATGGATAACCAAATTGAAAAATTAAATAAAAAACTGAATTGAAATTATTATAATGGGGCCACATACAAATCTTCTCAATCCAAATTCAATAAAAAAAAGTAATTTTAATAAGGTACATAAAAGAATAAAAATAATAATATAATAATACAAAAAAATTGTAAAAAATAAATTTTTTATAAATAAAACGTCAAATATAAAAGTAAAAAATTAAAAGGAATGGCCGTTAGTGTTCATTTACAAAAATAATTAGTAATAAAATGCAAATTAAAAAAAATACGTAAAAAAATTAATGAATTAAAATAAAACGTTAATTAATGCATGCAAGAAAGTAAAAAATAAAAATTGAGAAATAATAAAGCAAACAATCAAAACGGTAAACGGCATTTTTGTTTACAATTAATTATATTCTTGTTTAAATAATATAGTGTGAGCTCGATTGTACCTTTAAAGATGTGTGGGTGCGAATTTCCTGTAAGGACGTAGCGCTCACACTGACGCACAGTAACTTGTATGGCAAAGGGATACCTCACTCTCATTTTTTTTGTACCTCAAAATTTATTTAAATAATTTACCCAATATTTTTTTTTATATATATAATCTTAAGTATTGCCACATATTTCTTTGTCCATATTGCATTGTATATAAGCTTGTATTATGCATACTGAATGTTTATGTTGTACATAAGTGTATATATATATATATATATAGATAGATAAATATCATGTGCCATTAGATATATAAGCAGAAGCTTAGAATTGATTAAATATTTATTGACAAAAAAAAATGATTATACTTTTCGGGCTAGTCTTGATTTTATTCTCGACAACAATGTATGGAACAGCTTATTATTTTTCGATATTTACGTATCCTCATAAAATTTTCGTTTTGTATAATTAACTACAACATAAACATGAAAGACGGATATTTTAATTATAGTATAGGTAGATGTGATTTGCTAAACGTGGGGTAAAACAACATAACAGGGTAACACTGATCGAACGTTCTCTGCGCATACGTATACTGCGCAATTTGCCGCGCGTGCTTCCCATTATCAATAACATATTTGCCAGACTATAAAACTGAAACCTTGTTAGTGATGTCCTTATATATAGTTGGTTTTGAATCTATTAAACACGTGATTTCTAAATAGCCGATTTTGATAAATTAAAAATATAAAAAAACTATATGATCTTAGATCGATACTCGCTCGAGGAATAGAAATATTTATTTAAATTTATATTTTCACTTCTTTCCTCTGGTGTCGAGGCAAAGCGCGGCTTTGAGTTCCACCACTCAACACGTAATGCTTCCAGAATTCGGCAGAAAGTGGGGAACGGAATGTGTGCTGTGCGGGATACTCGACACCAGATCAAAGAAATCTTTATATTATTACTTATTTGATAGTCTGGTCACTTATGTTTCTATTTTTGTTCTTTAAGCCTAATTTTTAGAAATCCTGAAAAGAAAAGAATGTTTCAAATCATGACCAAAGGTTTTTTTTATTCAATAAATGAAAAACAAAATGTTAAGTGACAATACTTTATTAGAGTGCAAGTATTCTCATAAAATAAATTATAATAAAAAGCTGGTACAATTGATGGCGATTGCGTTCCCGGTTGTGGCTTTTTCAATACTCATCGTGGAATGGAAAGTCGGGGTGATGTACACTGTAAAAAAAAAAAATTAAATTAATATTGTACAATGATATAAAAACAAAATGTGTATGTTCGATTAAATATCGATTTTATGATATGTACTATGTGCATGTAAATAAAATATTATAGAGACCGTCTACACTTAAATTGAACTTACGAAGCCGCTAGTAAACAAGCGCTAATATCAAGAAAGGTGTAAAATATGAACTGAGCAGTTATAGAAAACGTTAAATTTGGATAATTAATGATTTTAATGACTCGAGTTGTTTGAATCTTTATTTTCTTTCGAAAGTAGTCCAACTCTAAATGAGTGTGGCGCGTGACGATATTGAGGTCGCGGTGGCGCAATTGCAAAACTCGACGATTGTGAGTTCAATTCCCACTCGGGAATTAAATTCTTTTTATTTCTTCGCTTCTAAGAAATGAGGCGTTGCGTGAATCCCCTTGACTACCCTGCAATACGCGGGATACAGCGTGAAGATAAATAAAATACTCACTCTCCCATAGAACACACTCGTCCGTTACACTCAAAGGTAGATATCAGTTCAATATCTTCCGGAGACAGTTGGAAGTCGAACACTTGGAAGTTCTGCTGGATGCGCGACTTGGTAACAGATTTTGGAGTCACGATGAGGCCGCGGTCGATGGCGTATCTGAAATTATATATTTTATTACTTAACTATCTTTTGCCTGAGATCGAAGGGAAATAAGCCGTTGTGGTACAAACGAGCGACTCTAAACGCGACGGCGGTGGTTTAGTTCCTATTTGAGGGAATGTTATATTATTTTTTTTCATTTCCTCGTTCGTTCTGGTAACGAGGCAAGTGACTCGTTGAGCTCCGCTACTCAACACACAATGGAGAGTTGTAAACTCGGTTCCCAGGTTCCCTATTTAGCATTACTCAATTTTTTTTTATCGACAAGGGTCATATGTCATAACGTAATGTGCGTAGTTCCAAGAGACAACAACAAGTAATTATATATTTTATTAAAAAAAAAACCTTCAAAAATAATAAAACATAAGCAAGTCACTGACGCCTTCGTGACGCATGGCATTGCAAAACGATGGCTGTGGGTTCGATTCTCTCTCACGGGAATTAATTATTTTCTTTTATAATTTCATTTTATTAAAATATTTTATGTTTTATATATGTCTAGTAGTATGGTATGTAAAAATTTACATACCATACTACTATTACATTGTTTCAATGACGCATCCACTGAGTCATAGTGGTATTTTCTGTATTATCTTTTCATTAGTAATCATAATATAGGTATATAAGTTTTTTAAATAATATGTACTTCAAACAACACTTTAGAATTTTATTATACGTTTTAATAAAGTATTTCATCTGGATTTTCTCATGGTACTCGTATGGTATGATTACAGTGTTGTGGGTGGTAAGTTTTGGGTTAATTGACCGAATAAATAAGGAAAATAATTTCCTCTTTTACTTCTTGTATTTCACTTAAAATAGAAATGACACCCAGGTAAAATTATAAAATAAAAAAATATCTGTTTTTATTAAAATATTTGTTTATATACATACATCCTTCTGATTATTTATTAATTATTAGTAGTCTCAACTGTTGCTTGGGATTCAAACATTATTTTTGCGATATATAGCCGTCACGATAATTGTTTCAATAAGACCCACTGCGTCTGCGGTCAGCGTTATTTCTGGCACTTAGAAAGTGTCATACACAACCAGTAGTCATTTCCATTTGACCACGAAGCCATATTTCAAAGCTAGTTACAATATAAGCTAGTCACAATAAAAAATCAATATTTCATCTACAATTCGTCACTTACCTTATCAATACTTGAGCAGTAGATTTATTATATCTATCAGCTATGGACTTTAACCTCGGGTCTTCCAAGAGCTGGGGCTCGCCAGGCTTAGCCCAGGGTCTGTCAGGGGATCCGAGGGGAGAGTACGCGGAGACTGTGATCCCTAAGGACCTGCAGTGTTCTATAAGCTTTTCTTGGTTAAGGTAAGGGTGGACTTCAATCTGTTGATGTTTATTTCTTTTAATATCTTGTAAAGTGTTATTAGTTGGATTTTTTTATAAAAATAGAATTTCCCATTGAAACACGGACCTGTTGTAAGGGGTTTAACATAATAAAACCATATATTTCTGTCGAACTAATCGACGGGAAGATATGGTTTTATTATGTTATAAATTTCAAGGATGCGTCCCCCTAGAGAATCGAACTTACTTACCGGTTTTATCCCTAGCGGGGTAGTCAGAGAGAACGGAGTTTCTATACGGTCTCTATCGGAACGGTCTCTACATATCTCTTTCGCCTCGTCCACTGTCACCAACCTCCTCATACATGCCCTCCGGGGGATCTGCATGCTTTTGACCTTCCTCCAGTATCTTTGATACTGTGTTTATGAGGTCTCCCCCTTTACTTTACACTTTTCCATCATAGATCTTTTTTGCCATTTTTTCATCACTCATTCGTTCGACATGCTCAAATCAGCTGAACACGTTCTTCTTCATTCTCACTGTGACATCCTTGCTAGTACCTGCCATTCTGTGTATTTCTTCATAGCGGATTCGATCATGGCTTCCAGACAAAGTTTGAAAAACATTTATACATATCCTAAATACCTGAATAACCACTGGTTTGATCCTCGAATTTTCCATCACCCTGTCAATTTGACGCTTATTGAAGTTGGAGATGCCAATGGTTTTTACCAGGCCCTTGTCTACCAAACCTTCCATGGCTCTCCAGGTGTCTACGTAGTCCACTGCTGATGGAACTGCCTTGCCCTCGTCGTCCACGGGGAAGAGACTTTTACCTTCCTGTTTAAATTTAATAATTTTATAGGCACGAGATTAAAATAAAATCTTAAAAGGGGTAGGGAACGTGAAGATGATATATCATCTAACCAAGTCATCCATTCTACTATAGTAGAAGTAATTCTGGGGGCATTGCGTGTTGAGTGGCAGAACTCAACGCCGCGTAAAGTTGAATTATAAACTAAATATAATGAATTCTTCCGAGTGGGATCGAACCCAAAACCAACGCGCTTACAATTTGACGCTGTTACACCGCGCTGCAGTGACCTTGGTATCTATGCAATAAAAAGTAATAATACAAATCGAATCCCCACTGTACTATCGATCGCTACAATTTATTTACTAACCCTTCAAGGTAAGCCAGTCAAACCGATTGTGGTCGATTTTCATACATTTTTTACAGTGCTTACATTAGTTATGACGTCAGTGCTGTTTAGTGGCCTGGGCTTCAATTCGTGGAATAATATCTATTCATCAAATTATTATTTTTTGTTTCACACTGTATTCTCTCTGTAACAGGGTGGTAGACGGAGTGTCTTGAGAATAGGTTGGTTTTTTAGCTCCACGCTGTATCCTGCATATAGTGATATAGCCCCGAATATCGGCAGGGGTTAACACTCCGTTCCCATTTAGATACTTCCGTTCACCAATTTCCAACGAATTCTGGAGGCATTATATTTCGAGCCAACTCAACTCAACTCCGCGTTTTGTCTCGTTACCAGAGCGAGGAACTGAAAATATTAACTCACCAACTAAAGGTTCTGTAACAATTTCATTGATTGCAGGTCAATGATAAATTGAATGATAACAGATATAGACAGATAGAGCGACTCCAAAGTGAACTTATAAGGGATCCATTTCTTCCTTTTGAGACTTCTAAAAATCTTACCTTATAAGCTTGGGGCCAGTGTACGAGGTAGAGATCCAAGTACTCCAGTCCCAGATCTTGAAGGGATTTCTTTAGGGAATCTTCCACCAGGTCTGGACGGTGGAAAGTGCACCACAACTTCGATGTGATGAAGATATCCTCACTGTATACAATAAATAGTTTTTTAGTATTAATATTTTTATCTTTGTTTTCTTTTCAGAGAAAAAAGTTAAACTTATTATAAAGGCGTATTATACTTGTGTTTTATTTTATGCCCCCGAGTGGGAATCGAACCCTTAAACATCGCGTTTACAGTGGCACGCTTGCGTCCTTACACTTCGACAGCCTGAAGGATTCTCAATGGGAACGGAGTGTCTCAACACTACGTTCTCTCTGCCTACCCTGCTGTGGTCAACATACAGCGTGAAGCAAAAAAATAATCTACATTTGAAATTGGTACGCGTTTCCCTTTTCGTATCGAGTGGCGAAGCTTAACGCCGCGTTTTGTCTTGACATGCTGGAAAAGAGAAAATTACTCTTTCCCCCCCGATTGAGGACCGAACCATCACACACAATAAAATGTTGATTGTAGATGATAATAAGCGTTAAGTAATTATTGCTATTTGGTTATCAACATTTCATTATCATTCGTTTACAGAACCTAATTATAAATGTAAATGGATCTCTGATCTCATGGTCTAAATGCGGCAGTTGTGGCTTCGATTCCTACTCGGGGGGAATTAGTTATTTACATTTCTTCGCTCTAGTAAAAAGACAAAACCTGTGCTTTGAGTTTATTTTTGAGATGGACCTTAACTTTGAACGTTGAACGAACTTGTTCTTTTTTAGGGTTCCGTACCTCTCAACGAAAAAAGAAACCCTTTATAAGATCACTTTGTCGTCCGTCCGTCTGTCTGTCTGAGAGCCTTTATCTTAGGAACCCTTGGAGATATTGAGTTGAATTTCAAACCAATATACCAAATACTCAGGTCTACGGTCCCTTAATTTCCTGCATAAAATCGTCGGCGAACCCGACTCGCGCTTGTTCGAATTTTTTATTTTTCAGGTCTAATTTTTTGTTTCTAAAATTTCTGGGGTTGGTAGGGACCCTCGGCCCTCGGTCTAATTCCAGCCTTCATAACCATGGTCCACACGTGTAAAAAAAAGCTTTTAATACTCTTTTATTAAATCTAGTATGCTAATAATAAATGGGTTTCAAGGCCACTGCATTGCACATATTATATGTAAATAGTTATCGCGCTATCAATCATTGATAACATCTAAGGTCGTTAAAATTTGATTAGAATTCATCTAGCATTATCTTTGATATCATAAAATTATCGCTATCGTAGAGCTGTGTTTTTATAATATGGTTCAAGGTTCAATTCAATTCAGGGGTAAATTTATATAGGACAAATCGTCGTCTGTAGTGATTTTTTGCGTGAAGTTTATGATGTAAAATGGCAAATCGCGTTTTTCCTATTCCCGATAAGTTTTCAAGATATCCTTCTTTAGGAAGTGTAGGAGCACCCCCTACATTTCTTAATCTACCTACTTGCCAAATTTAAACTTTTTAAGTCCAATTGTTTCGTTTATTTCACTTTATTATTCGTCCGTCTATGACTCGGTAATTTTTTTTACTTTCTTTAAACAACTTTAACACAAAAACTTTAATTGTTTTCTTTAAGACTGAGAGTGAACAATACGCATAAGTATAGTAAGCCTAACTTCAGGACGGCCACGACTCTTCGGCTGTACTTTACTTACCGTTTAATAACTCCTTCGTCGAATTTTTCTTTCAGAGCTTCACCGACTTCCTTTTCATTTCCATATATAAGTGCACAGTCAATGTGCCTGTAACCGATGTCGATAGCGTCCTTCACAGCTTGGGTCACTTCACCTGGTTTTGACTAGGAAAAAATAGAAAATTAATAAAAATCTTGGTTTTATTTCTAAGTAGCGCGCTAGCGACCTGAAGGTGGCTAATTGTCTAATTTTCTCTAGTCTTCTTATCATTTATAGTTTAAGAGAGAGAACGAGAGATTAGAGAGAAACGGAGCTCTCTCTCTCTTTAATCTCTCGTTATATCTATTATATCTATTGATTCATAAAATAACTACCTAACAAAATTACGGAAATACTCCAAACGAAAAAAACCTTCATAAAACGATATATCATAGTTAGTAGGAATATGTTAAATATTATCAATGTTATTATTTCAACTACGCTAATTGATGTTCCAAAAACAGATTCACGTTCACCGAATGTAAACGTAACGGTTGTGGGTTCGATTCCCAACCCGGAGAATGAATTCATAATTTTCATAATTCGTTCAACATTTCCTTGTAGTAACGTAGTTAGTAACAAGACAAAGGGCGGTAATTAGTACCGCTAGTCGCCACTCGACGCATAATGTCTTGAAAATTGTGCAGTATTTGGGGAACGGAGTGTCTTAAGTTGTTAACACCAGGTTCCCTCTGCCTGTCATTTTATATATAGGAAAAAAACATGAAGCTGGTTTTTATTTATTCTTGTACATATAAAATCCTTTATCCTAAATGACTGACGGATCAACGCACAGCCAAAACCACTGATCGTAGAGACCTGACATTTGGAGGGCGTGTTCTTTATATCACATAGGCATCCGGTAAGAAAGGATTTTCCGAAATTCTACCCCTTAGGGGGCATAAAACGAGGCCAAACTTTCTATTTAAAATTGAAATGTGAAATACCTATATGTAAGATAATTTAAATCGAATTAGAATCCCAAATTTGTTCTTGGATATTTGAATGGAGAACTACCTACCTAGATTTTCCTTCGAAAATTTCTTAGGAAATCTCTTAACTTACTCAGCGAATATTTGCGATTAGTGTATAATTATATAGTTTTGTTTTTGGTTTAATATAGATATTTATGTAGGTAGTAACTCTTAATCATTGAATTTGACTTGTTTTTGTAAAGTTGTGTTAATCCAAAAAATGCATGGCTTTTCGCTTTCCTATTTCGATTCAGTACACAAGAACGCTCAATGGACGAAATTGTCGTCATGTGAAAAGTATATTAAATATACTTATTACACATACTGCGAGGTAGCTGCAGCTGGTCAAATATACTAATTTATATGTAAAGTGTATCGAAAAGGCAACCTGTATGGTAACCATAGATGAGCTTACAACAGCCAAAAAATAATGAATTGAAATCTTCATCGTTAACACCAATACATACAATTATTGACTTTGAATGTTAGACATATTTAATTTCTTCTTCATCCACTAATAATTACATAGAACAACCAAACTTCACCCAAAATGTATTTAGTATTACAATGTTAGTCCAAAATTTAATTAGTATGACAAATAAGTCACAAACAACTAAGGCGAAGGAAAGAAACGTAGGGCAGGTAACCAATGTAGTCAGAAAATGGGGATATGGCGAAAGGCATGGAATGAACCTACGCATCATCGTAAGCATGTGGCTAATTGTCAGGAAAATCCTATAAGTATTCACAGACAGGCTGCAACTGCATATCGGCCCGAACGCCTTGAAGTATAGAGTTACGATATAAACAAAATCATTAAGGGATAAGACGTCTACCACCTTGGAATTCCCTCATTTGGGGTGCGAGCGATTGCATCCGTACCGCATACTGTAATCGATTTCTTTAGTTGATAGGGGATTAGGGGTACGGAAGGTTACCAACTGATGAATTTTATTAGTTGTTAGGGTGTTTACTTTCGTTAGTCGATAGCCGGTATTCGGAGACTGCCCGAATGCTGTATAACGTCTACCCTGCCCACACTATGATTCTGTCAAGTGGGAATCGAATCTACAACCATCATATTATTTTTCGTCAGACTAACTGGCTGTATAATTTTAAATATTTTTTTAGTATTAAAATGTAAGTAATCACCATTTAGATGAAACTAAACGCATCCAATATAAGTTGTCTAATGGGAAAGGATTTATTTAACGATTACCTTGAAATGAAATAAAAGGAAAATTTATTGTAAAAAAAATATAGGTATGAGTACAGTACCCAGATACAATAAACCAAACCTATTTATTATAGTCGGTTATAAAATTTTACTCTGGTTTTATGAACTCTGGTACCCATTATAAGATTTAACTTGTGTTATTACCAGCGCTCTATACAGTTAATTATTATTGTATGAAAAATACAATACAAAAATAAAAAAATAATAAAAATAATTGAATTAAATGGTTATTTATATAATGTTTTTAATAAACACGCTAAGTAATTAATTAAAGCCGTCACCAGGGAATATTAATTACGTATATTAATATTAATTATATGTATATTTTATTGACTCAAAGAGCTATTTTATTTTATAAAAAACTAGCGGTTCAAATGCGGCTTTGCCCGCTTTTATTTATTGGCTTATAGCCAAATCATACTAAATATTTATATGATTGAAGCCTATGGTTATTCTGATATATTTAAAACTATATTATTGTGAAATTTCATCTAAATCCGTTTAGTAGTTTTCGCGTGAAATTTTCTCCCCGAGTGAACAATGTGCATAAGTTCAGAGAACCTAACTTCAGGGCGACCAGGACCTGTTGACTATACTGTAAATGTCTATATTTTATTGCAACAAAGAGCGGTTTAGTTTTTTAACTTATCTGGTCTTTACACGGATAAAGGATAAAAAAGTTTTTTCCTTTATCCGTTTAAAGATATTACCAGATAAGTCATTATGTATATATTCTCCACAAAAGTTAAAATAAATCTTACCTTCCAAGTACCCAATCCAATAACGGGGCAAGTTCTTCCATTGTTGAACACTAACAGCGGTACATTTGTCATTTTATAAGAAATTTTATAAATAGAAGATATAAAAATATCTATGTAATTATGTAGATTTATTAATATTCTAACTTGTGATTGAAAGAAAGGTTGTGTCTTTATAGAAAGAAGACTGGTTACGAACTGACGCTAAACAGCGGTCTGATACAGTTTTATTACAAAATTATTAATTAAGCTACTGTTTCTCTAACGCGACAGATCGCACGATGTTTTTGTCGCAGATCCATTTTTATTTCTGTCCATTTTATAAGACGTTTAAGATAGAAAATCTAGTTCTTTGCTCTGGTATCGGGGTAAAGTGCAGCGTAGAATTCCGTGTATAAGCTCTACTTGTTAAAGCTAAATATATACTTAACAAATATATAAAAACTGATCGATTTAAAATGTAATGTTATTGCCGACTGTAACTTTTTCTTGGATTCTTTAATGTTATAGTTTGATAAATTTTATTCGACAATATAAAATTAAGTGATTGAATATATATATTTTAATTACATAATAAATAGAATTTAAAATTGATATGATATATTCCAAAGCATATAAAATAATAAATTATATTGTTAGACAAGTGACACATTAAATAATAATTTTAAGCGGAAAGAGTAGATACGAGTGTCTAAAGTGCCAACTCTCTCCTCCTCTGCCTTTATTGCTAGAAGCTGATCTTATTGTTATTATAACAACTTCTTACTTATAATTTACTTCTGAATC
>JAEBDU010010522.1:0-10838 GCA_016802625.1 Heliconius numata | reverse complement strand
TGTCGGAATCAGCTATTTTCTTAGGTGTTACTATAGATTCCAAACTCCAGTGGAACGCTCATCTGGAAGCACTTGCAGATAAACTCAGCTCTGCCGCGTTCGCAATTAAGAAAGTAAGACAAATGACGGACGTTGAAACTGCCCGACTAGTCTACTTTAGCTATTTCCATAGTATTTTATCTTATGGAATGCTGCTATGGGGCAGTGCTTCAGATATCAATTCAATATTTATTCTCCAAAAAAGAGCCGTAAGATATATTTATAATCTAAGAGCTCGAGATTCTCTGCGAGATGTTTTCAAAGATGCAGGTATTATTACAGTTGCTTCCCAATTTCTATACTATAATATTCTCTTTGTCCGACAAAATATACATTGTCATAGTAAACATAGTGACAATCATACGATAGGAACAAGAAATAAAGATAAGATTGTTACTCCAAGTTTTCGCCTCCAAAAAGTTAATAAATGTTTTATGGGTCTGAGCATACGTGTATATAATAAAATTCCGCAGTGTATTCTAGATTTGCCACTTCCAAAATTTAAAATATCAGTAAAAAAAATTCTGACTACTAAAGCTTATTACACTGTTCAAGAATACTTAGAGGACAAACATGTATGGAATTAATGTCTATTGAATGTAATGCAGGATAGCTGCCAACTAATGTAACAGATTGTGATTGTACCATTGATTTTGAAAAGAGCAACTGTTGAGTTTCTTGCCGGATCTTCTCAGCAGAACTGCCTTCCGAACCGGTGGTAGCTTTTTGTTCATATGTTCATTCGACGATTCAAAAGTGCTTATTATAAGTTTATTTGAATAAAGAATATTTTGAATTTGAATTTGAATTTCCAGATACCACTCCCCCACGCGAGTGTACCTCCATGACTACCCTAGATCACTATAATCATTGGCATGACATAATAATCCGTTCGTTAATAGAGCGTGCCGGGCGTGCTGGGGACCCATTACGAACGATGTCTGATTATTTTTAGTGCACAAGCGTCACGGCCACCAAATTATTTGAATTTGTATACAATGACACACCTTCAGTTTTAATGGGTACAAATATCATTAAAAGATATGCCCATGTAATTATTTGTGATGCAGCAGCAGACCAGTTGTCAGCGTGACGATTGTGGCTTCGACTCCCATTAGACGGAATAATTTATTTTAATGTCTCCACTCTGGCAATCGTGGCATTGAGTTCAATGTCTCAAATGTCTCAAAAATTATGCGGAAAATAATCAACGGATCGTCTTAACACTAGGTTCCCTCTACCTACCCTTAAGGAGGAATACAGTAAAGAGAAAAAAACATACAAAACCGAGCAAAATGGTGGTCTATGGATAAGTTTAAGTAAAATGTTCAACAATGAAGACACTAACATATTTCCAAGTGGGATAGTTAAGCAACTCGACTGTGCTTCGCTACTACTATACTACACCCTTATGCTTTAGAAGGGCGGCCAAACTTATATAAACACTATTTTAATATGAGGAGTGGTTCTCCACTTTCCGCCGATTTGCGTGTTGAGTGGCGGAACTAAACGCCGGGCTTTTAATCTTGGTACCAAAGCACCCGCGTCGTTATGTCTTATTAAAAATTAAATACATATATAACATATATAGGTATAAAATTTTAATAGTAAAACATTTTATAGCAACCTATTAAGCAAATTTATTTATACAATAACACTAGAACTAAATGGGCTCTAACACTTTGGTCTTAGAGCTTTGATGACATCATCTTATACTAATTAGGTTACAAGTGGCGGTGCTGAGGTCGATTGACGATGCAATTATATTTGTTTTATTATGGCCAAGACTAGTACTTGTTTGACTAAATAACATAATTAAATATTTAATAAATATTTCGTATTTGAACTGGATTCACGTTATGAGGAACGTGTTCGACATAAAAGATATTTATTTATTTCAAATCAGTAGTTCCTTAGATAGCGCAAGATTAGATTAGATTAGACATACAATAATTATAACTAGCTTCATGTTGCATCAAGCACATAGCATTATAGTCGGAGGGAACCTGGTAACCTAGTCGTTAAGACACTTTCCATTAACACATTTTCGTTCCAAATTTTCCACCTAATACCAGAATAGCTCCAGAACCATTGCGTGTTGAATGGTGAAACTAAACAATGCCACAATTTGCATCGTTACCAGAGCGAGGAAATGAAGAAATTAAATATATCATTTCTCGAATGAAAATCGAATTCACAACTGTCAAACGGCCCGCCCGAATCGCGAATTATAGATACAATAATTAAACTACTAATTTTCCACTTTTCGTGTCTTCAAGTGTACTACGAGAGTAATAGTTAATATGTGAAGTTGCTAACTACGACTGCGAGCAACGGCCGGATGATCGCTCCACCCGATCAAAGGGAACATTCCTATTATATAGATACAACAGCCAGTACTTGCGACTGGCGTCTTTGTTAAGTTATTTCTTAAAGTTAACCTTATCTATATTCATATCTTAATGTTCTCCTTCCTTCAAAATGTAGGAAAGAGAGAACAGATCACTCATTAAGATACTTTTATAGCGATGAGAAGATATTGTTGAGGACGAGGTGGTGGGTTGATTGTGGGTTCGATTTTCTCTCGGGGGAAGGTATTATTTTCATATTCTCTCTCTACCCCGCTAGGGATAAAGCGTGATATATGCATGTGTATAACAATAATTATACTCAATATGTTACTCTAGTAAAAATATTTACATTTAATACAAATTTGAACTCACGTCCCATCTTTAAATGGAATAAATATCCCTATAGAATATAACAAGTAGTTATATAAATAATTAGAATGAATACTGTAATCGGGTCGCGTTAAACCAGGCCGGTCGCGAGGACGAGAATTAGGACGACTAGACGCGCATTTGAGCAACAGCTACTCTGACTATATTGTGTGGATACGCTGTATCATAGCAGGGTAGATAGAGGGACCCTGAGGGAAACTAGTGTTAGAATACACCGGGTCCAATAGGACACTTCCGTTACTCTCTTTCCGACGAGGCATTGCGTGTTGAGTGGCGGAACTCAACGCCGCCCTTTGCAGAGCAAGGAAATGAAAATATTAAATATGTTATTTTCCCCGATTAGGAATTGAACCTACAACTTGGTGCGTTTATAGTCGCATGTTACGTCCTTGCGACACGACTGGCCTTTACGTGTCCAATGTTATTAGTAATTACGCGGCGTTAGGTTCCGTCACTTTCTCTTCTATTTCTGCTGTAGTCACTCTACACTACTGTGTACTACAATCTCGTACAACGTCATCAAACAAAATACCTACTAATGAATAATTAAATATTTTTTCAGCGATTTATTCAGTACCCTTGCGAATACAAAATGAGACGCCAATATGTAAATATTTTTTGCAATTAAAACTTTTGTCGAATTACAAGCGAAATATGTTTTAAAGAAAACGAGATAAGCTGTACAAAAAATCCGCTTTACACTATACCGCTCCTACAGCACGGTAGGCAAAGGGAACCTGGTGTTAAGACACTCCATTCCTCATTTCCCAACGAATTCTGTAGGCCTGTTGAGTGACGGACTCTTACGCCGGGCGTGTTTGCCTGTACGTGTAGCGTGTTTGATGCCAGAGCGAAGAAATGAAAATATTAATGAATAATAATTAAAACACTTGAACTCCAACTCCTACTTTAACTATTCCTCTCTGGGTTCTCTCTACATTCTCATTTATATACGTGATAACGCGTGAAGCTACAAAAAATCAAATCGAAAACGCGCATTTCCCCCCACTATATGCTCATTTATTAAAAAAAATGACCATAAAAAGCGTATTTATCTCAGCGTATCCATACATTTCTTACGGCGCAACCGTACGATCGCCATATTGAACGATTAAGCAAATTTACATGTCAATGTGCATTAAAACGAATTTATTCGAGTTGCCTGCAGACTCGTTGATAAAGCTACACTTTAATGAGGATATAAAAACTACTGTAGAAGTACTCTACTTCTATATGTCTAGTATAGAAGTAGAGAAGTGATCACAGCTACGAGTATCTAGTTGAAAAACTTGATATGAGTGCTCGTAGTTTTATTAAGGCTTTTTTGTATAATTACGTTTAAAATAACTCAAAAGTACTTTTTTTTTTGTTTTAATATCCTTTAAAGGATTAACGGACAATCCGTTAACGCTTGGGCTTTTGTTCATTATCTACGAGATGCGAGTTCGAGTCCCGTTGCGATCAAATTTCACGTCAAAGTTGTCGGTCTGCAGGAAAAATGCTAAAACTCAATTGCAAATAGAAGAACAAATATACTAACTAATACTATACGTATAATTTACGTAATATGTACATTATATTTATTTATAAGCATATTTCATTACCTCTCTCTGGTAACAAGGCGAAGCACGGCGTTAAGTTCTGCCACTCAACGTGCAATGCTTCCAGAATTCGGCCGAAAGTGGGGTACAGAGTGTCTCTACACTATATCACCAGGTTCACTCTGCCTAACTCTCCTCTGTGCGGGATACAGCGTGAAGTTAAAAAACAACACAAAGAAAGTAATTCTCTTACATTCAACGCAATATACGAAATTACCGAGCCCCCCAAAGACCGTTCGCGATTTCAAAGGAGTCAAGATATATGGACGTCGTAAACTAATGAATGACTTCGCGGCGTAATAACTCGAGTATGCGTATTTGTGAAGCGGGCTGTTTTGTATTTAAACTTGGTGTGGAAATTGAACGTACTTTGTAAGATAGAGAGATTTTTTTAGGTCAACTTTGTAATAAGATATAAGAAGTGAATTGGCCCCTTAATAATTTAATTATTTGTATTATTATTAAACTTGGCAGTTATACGGAGAGAGAGAGTCATGGAGCTGGTCTGATAATGGAACCGGGATCAGGAGCTGCTTAGTGGTTATTAGTAAACCACTGGAGTTAAGATTTGCAATTTATAACTCCGAGCACATCCTGTTCAAATTCTGATAATCTATTGATTAATTGTAGAATGTATATCAATCAATAGCATTGCTTTTTTAAGACATAATTTGGTCACTACTAAGTAAATAAGCTAATTTTACTGTTAGAATTTTTATTATATTTTTAAGTTTAAACAGTATTTTGGAAATAACATAATGAAAATGAGTGTGAATGGGAGAAATACATGCTACTTTCTTATTCAAATTCAAATTCAAAATATTCTTTATTCAAATAGGCAACATTATAAGCACTTTTGAATCGTCGAATGAACATATGAACAAAAAGCTACCACCGGTTCGGAAGGCAGTTCTGCTGAGAAGAGCCGGCAAGAAACTCAACAGTTGCTCTTTTCAAAGTCAATGGTACAATCACAATCTGTTACATTAGCTGGCAGCTATCCTGCATTACATTCAACAGACATTAATTCCATACATGTTTGTCCTCTAAATATTCTTGAACAGTGTAATACGCTTTATTACGAGTACTAGCACAAAATTTTTAAAAAAATATCACAAATAATAATTACAATTAGCCCATGTTCCCAAGTATTGGTATCTCATTAACGCTATCACTAAATCCATCAACGGCGCACTAAACGCTGATTTACGTCCAATGCGTGTCGTAAATCAATCGCGGCTTGTAATTGCCGTGCCGGAGCATCGCTGTAACGCGAATTAGGCTAATTGCTTACTCGCTACCGATAGATGGAGTTAACATTCTTAATTGTTGTTAGAGAATTCCTTTCAGGTTTCCTTTTGATTGATTATGTTTTGGGATTTCCAAGTTTCTGATGTTGTTTGTAATTAAAACTTTTCTGGAGACCGTCGTGGCATAGCAGCACAATCTCAGGCTGTAAAATTAAGGTTATGAATTCGTGTGCTATTCAGTGAAACGAATTATTTTCAGGAACATAAAAGTAGGATTCGAAAAAAAGTTTGCACCGAGAAAATCTATTTACAATATAGGCTTCAAACAATTTATTTTCACTCATCTCATTCATTTATTCAGTCAGCAAGAATTTACGCAAAGACAGAAGAGCTTCCCATCATTAGAAAATACATCAGAAAAGATCTTTTTTAACTTCAAATGTATCCCGCACATAGCAAGGTAGTCAGAAGGAACCAAGTGTTAAGACACTATTTCCCCATGCATTGCTTAAAATTTTGTCCAGCCAAGTAGGAAATAAAGGCTTGATGGAAATTTAGATATAAGCTTATAACTTTTAAAACTAGATTTTGATTATATTAGAAGCTCTTTTAAATCATAAATTTTAAGACAGTCCAATGGCTCGGAAGTGCAATTCTGTTAAGAAGCTCTTTTAAGATAAATATGAACAATCATTAGCATCCAGGACAGGATTTACTTGTAGACATCATTATACTACTCTTGGACAAAACCTACTATTTAGAAGAATCCGTTTAAAATTACGTTTATTTACGCTTATAACGTAGCTTCACGCCTGTCTTACATATAACAGAGAAAGCTGAGAAAACCTAGTGTTAAGACACTTCGTCCCCTACTTGTCGTTCCTCGATTTTTAACACTTTACTACATTTATCTGCACTGGTAAATGGGAGAAGATTTCTTTTTTCGCTTTTTAATCCATATTCATTTACGCGTAATTCGTATTTAATAGAATAATTACATTAAACATACAATTTAAGAGGCCCTAATGAAAATAATCACTTTATTAAGATGTTGACTTCTAACGAGATTTTAATGGATCTTCCTAAAAGCGTTTAATATTGTTTTAATTGGGGGCATTTTGTTTGTTATTAAGTGTTTTTTTCCCCATAGAAAAAACACTGTGGACTTTTTGTAATTATGCCAAATGAATTTTTCATTTTGTATAAAGGTTTCTCGAGGTTTTTCTTTTATATTTATTTTTTAACTTCTTTCTTCTAGTATCCTGAGTTTTGAGGAAACTTAACATTCTTTATTACACTGTGTGTGTGAACCTATTGTCATTACCTTCTAAGACACTTCCGTTCCATACTTTCCGCCAAATTCTGCGGTCATTGCGTGTTGATTAGCGGAACTCAACGCCGCGGTTTGTCTTATTAATATGGCGAGGTAATGACAATAATTAAATTCCTCAAGTAGAGAGGGACACTTTTCCTTCATAATCATTTTTGTGCAATAATTGGTCCCACTACTATCACATCATACACACAAAGGTTACCGTTATTTCATATCCTATCTTCACGCTGTATACCCCACACAGAGCAGGGTAGGCAGAAGGAACCTGGAAACCTAGGCCTAAGACACTTTTAAGAACAGAAGGGCCGTTCTCCACTTTCCGTCGTATTCTGGAGGAATTGCGTCTTGAGTGGCGGAACTCACGCCGCCCTTTGCCTCGTTACCAAGCGTAAAAATTAATATATTTCATTTCATCGAGTGCGAATCGAACCCACAACCAATCGCGTTTACAGTCGCACGCTTGTGGCCCTGTTCCACGACTGACCTCATTGTTATTTCATTATTAACAAAAAAAAGTTTACACTTCAAGGATCACATATATATAATTATAATTTGACATTCCCAAACACCTGTCAATCTCTTCAACATAATATCAGGAACTATTAAACAATGTGACATAAAATAGGCGGAGTTGAAGTTATTACATATTCAAATGCGCAAAAAATGTAAACTGTAATTAGATTTGTAATTAAAATGATCGCAACGTATGTACTGTATTGCTAGTGTTACGACACTCCTTTTTTCATTTAGATACTTCACTGTTTCCCCATTATGTATTGAGAAGCGGAGCAAAAAAATAAAAATATTTAATAGTTTTTGCCCTCGAATAAGATTGGAACCCACAACCGTCTCGTTCACAGTTACACTCCAGTCCTACCAGGCCACGACGGCCTTATGTTTCAATTTTATTTACGTTTTTTAATTTTTTTATTTAACGTTACACTCGTATAGGTGAGGAAAGTGAGTAAAGTGAATCTATTATACACATCACTCCGAACTGCAATTTTCACCATATCACCTAATAACAGAGCTTACAAATCTTATAAGAGCGACAAAAAAAATACTATAGCTTACTACAATCATTCCTCTCAGCTGAAAACGAACCCACACCCATCGCGCTTACAATCACATACTGCCACTGCGCCAATGAGGCCTACTTTAATTTCCTTGCATATCTAAATAAATATGTACTTGTACTATATACTAGCATATGTAAACAGACGGGTTTCCTCGCGTCGCCTCAACTTGGCCACACCCTAACAATTACCATTACGCGATAGCACCGACGTGGAAGAAACTCAAATTATTGCTGTGTATGGGGCGCACTGGGACATAGGACATATGAAAAATCTTTTCAAAGTGAAGTCATTTTTGAAATCTTTTTTCAAGATTTCAGAGAACGACTTCGTAGTGTTTGAGGCTAGTCGTGGGGCACGGGCAAACTAACTGGAGAATGGATGTGACTAAATAAGAATGGAGTGTCTTAACACTTGGTTCCCAAGTTCTCTTCGTCAAAATACTTTCGTCCCCCACTCTCCGCTGAAATCTGGAGGCATTGCGTGTTGACTGGCCGAACTTCCCGCTTTGTCTCGCTACCACAACGAAAAAATGAAATTTAATTTTCTCGACTTTCCAATCGAGAAACCACGCCTACAGATTGTCACAGTAAAACCTAGCTATTATAAATACTTACCAACTTCATCACAGAGGTCCCAGTACACCCCCCGCCTAACAAACCCTCATACCGCTCGCAACGTTAGTTATTTTGCGTGAGGGCACACGGATATTTTTATTCATGCTGTTTAATAACAGAGAACAGAGAGCTGACAGCTTTAGATCGATTGTAACATCGGTTTTTTTAAATTTAATTATGTTAAATGTTGAGGCCGTTGTGGCGCAAGGGTGCGAAAGCAAACGCGATAGCTTTGCAGTTCGATTTCCACTTGAGGAAATGAAATATTTAATGCCTTCAAAATTTGGCAGAAATTGGGGCACGGGAGTGTCTGGATTGGCGACAGAGTGTCTCAACAATATTCCCAGTTTTATGCATAGTGATGGTAGCTTGAACTGCCTACTAGTAAATCAAGATGATTGATTCTCTTTACCTTCGTCTTATTAATGTGTTCTGTTAAAAAAACCGGTCAAGTGCGAGCTTCATTATTTTCTGTGCTTCAGGGCCCAACACTATAGACTTGAATGTTTGATATGAATTTCAGCTTACTATCTCTACGCGATTTTTAGATAAATGGTCTTAGCAGATAGACACACGAACAATAAAATAACTTTAATATCTAACTAAATAACTTATCTAACGTTTTTACCATTTTAAGTTACGGAACTCTAAAAAGCATGTTTATAGTTATTCAAACTATCAATTTCTACACAGACGTAGCATTTGCATAGTTAACACTAGCAATCCTATGCTCGCCAGCTTTTCTTTTAATCGCATTGTAAAAGTAATACAATTAACCTATCTGTTCGCACCGCGTCTGTACGGTTTCAGTTTACGTTTGAAACGGATTGTTTTTTGTGATTTAGGTGATACTGTGTAACAATGTTGCATACTCGTATAGGTATATCGCTAAATCAATGATTGAATTTTATATGTATATGGGTTGTTTTTCGGGGTTGGTAGAAGAAGATAGTGTTAAGACACTTTGCTCCCCGCTTTCCATTTAAATTTGCTACTTATCGTGAATGCTACATCTGGTACAATAGTGTAAGTGGTTCATGTTTTGAGTGGGGATCGAACCACCACCATCATGTTTGTCGGACGGTGTCTTACTGCGCCACGATATTAGAGAATCTCTCTATTATATTTAGACATAGTAGTCTCTACCGTATTGTGGGACCATTGTGGGTTCGATGCCTGCTCGAGAGAATGAATTACTTTCATTTCCTCGTTCTCCTCATCCAACACGTTACTATTCTAACATTAAGAAAAATGGTGAACGGTAATTAGTACTTTCCCTTTGACCACGAGCATAGCCGTAGGTAAAAGCTAGTCAGTCAATAATCTCGGCCATCTATACCGAGCTGGCTGGATTAACTGGAATAAATCTGTGTAGGAAAAAACTAAATCGATCCGCGCACTGTTACGGCAATAACTCATGACATACAAAAACGCCTATCGCTATTTCAGCTTTGTAGATAAATGGCGTTCGAACCGGCTACCATGGTTGACTGTTTCTGGTGGTTGGGAAATTTTTGGTGTGATATATACATTACTTGTTTCTGTTTCTGTTAAAAAAACAAAGCGCGGCGTTGAGTTTCGCCACTCAACTCGCAATGTCTCGTAAATTGGTCGTTGCGAGGGTAGCGTAGTTTCTCAACACTAGCTTTCCTTTGCCTACCCTTCTGTGTGCAGGATCCTTAATTTTGTCTATTATCAGATAGGCATGGAATTCAGGAATATGGGGGTACTCAAGTCAACGCATAATAGGTAAGCAATAGGTAACAAAATATTATATTTACAATATTATGAACTCAAGCAATTGGATAGACGTTATATTTAAAATTTATAGAATGTCTTTTTTATTTATTTATAAAAGTACTCAGCCCTACCACTAACTTATTTTACAGCTACAAAAGAAAAATACACATTTACATGAAACTTTATCAAAATTCTTATAAACAACTTATTTATGTTGTTAACTTGTCTGTAATATATTTGTGATGAAGGCGCCTGATCGTTTGCCACAGACGTATGTTCAAATATTTACTTTTGCTATATTAAATTTTTATACGTTTTCTAAAAAAGTAAAAATCAATTAGCCAAACCAACGAGCAATGTATAGCAAATAGCGTTTATGAGATAAAACCACAGCTCGTATGGGACTATCACATCAAATGATGGGGATGAATTGAAACTCGC
>JAEBDU010010521.1:0-14839 GCA_016802625.1 Heliconius numata | reverse complement strand
GGTGGAACTCAACACTGCAGACTTCTCCGCAGCCGACCCAACAATGGCCACTGACTGATATTTGTTTATTTATTAAAATTAATATAAAAAAAATATAAAATTTAATTAACTTGTCCCACACACTAAAGCATCACACTATACGGAGAGCTTCTTGGAGCGGAGAAATACAATTGTACTAAAACAAGTTGATATGAAACTAATTACAGCATCTCATATATTACTGTCGCGACATTTCAACCTACTTTGAAGCGAAAGAAATTTTATATTAGATTTTCTTACGAGAAATGACAAAATTGTAATAGCTTCGTTGAGTCTCTCGTAGAGCATTGCCAGAAAACACGTTGGCTGTGGGTTCGATGGAAGGAATCACACTCTCTTTTGTAGTCATTAAATAAGGTACAGAGATTTTAGTGCAATTATACTACTTTATGAGAGATTACGTAGAAAAACTCAAGAGAATAAAAAAATACCTTTAAATATGAGATAAAAAATTTAAATCCAAGCCTATGAAAAACACGCGTTTATTATCGCGCTTCTCGTTCTCAGCAATAATCTTCCTGTAATTCATTTTTTGTATGTTTTCGCATTTTTTTGTATGTTTTGTATGAAATACTTGGTGGTCCTTTTTTTATTAAAATTATCCACAATATCCCAAAGTTTATAAGATTTTTAAACAATTACAATTATAATCTATCCGGCTAAGTAGAGCAAATTGGCCTTGTAACTGTGAAATCGTACAAATTCACCCTAATTGAGCTGGCAAGCCGGACGATAATGACTCCTTCGGTTATTTGCGTCGGTCCTATACAAGCACTGTTGAATGGGAACCTAAAATACTATAATAGGAATAATCAATTGTTGTAAAATTATATTTTTTTTATTTATGAGGTCGTCGTGGCGCAGTGGCACGAGCTTGTGACTGTAAACGCAATGGTTGTGGATTCAATTCTCGCTCGGGGAAATGAATTCATATCATTTCGCGCAAAAAAGTGATTGAACCATTATCTATAAAAAAATATCTTTTATAAAATATATTCTTATACTTTTTAAAGTTTTTTTCCGTTATAGCGGTAACAGACATACTTCCTTTGTGAAAAACTTCAACTGTATGTAATCACGTATCTTGAGATACATTCTGGTGACAGACAGATAGACAGATGGACTGAAAAGGGAGTATTAGCCCCATTTTACTCTTTAGGTATGGAACCATAAAAAACATACATATATGTATATTTGTATGTAAAACGAAACGATGATGGCTGCAAAGCTCTTATATTTAGAGCTTAAAACTTAAGTGCTTCGATTGTTTGCCCCACTTTATAAGATTCGAGCATAAAATTTTTATTGAAAACTGGATTTTTGAAGCTTATTCTATTCTCTTTCATATTACGTTTGATTTATGAATTTTGTAGAAACGAATGAGGTCATAGAGGCCTAGCGACAGTTGCCGGGTCGATTTCCATTCGGGGGAATGAATAAAACTGTCTAAACTGTTAGTTGTGGATTCAAACTCCACACGCAAAAATATTTCAGATATAGTTTTACTAAAATTTTTATTATTTCTTTAATCTAGTAAAAAGACACACAGGTTCTTCCCGTTTACGTAGATTTTTTTACAGTTTCACGCTATTTATATTATTTCTATATAGATTCCGTTCCCCACTTTTCACTGAATTTTTAAAGCATTGCGTGTTCAGTGGCGGAAATTAACGAGGTAAGAAAATTTAAATATGAAATATTTCTTTTCCTAGAGTGGGATTCGAACCCACACGCTACTTTCAGTACACAACACACAACAGATTGTCTCATTGACAGCAAAAGTAGTAAATAAAAAGATAATCCAATTATGATGTATCTATGTCAGTATTTTAAGGGCATATAAAGAAAATTGATGATCAGTCAGTCAGTTCTTTACTTTTGGTTCATTCAAGAACATCGCGACCTAAAATAGCCACATTGATGTCATCTCCAGAATTTATAATTTTAAAATTGAGTAAAGATATTTTCTGCTACAGACAGGTTTTATGAAGCCCTTAACTAAACTAAATAAAAGTATTTTACTCCCATTGCATGAATTGAAATGGATTTAATAAAATTTCTCAAGAGTTATAATAAAAAAAACCGATCAAATGTGAGTCAGACTCGCATACTGAGGGTTCCGTACCCATTTCAGGATTAGAGATTAAATAAAAGTCAATGGCTTCGCGTTAAATTCTACGATTTATAAACATTGACAAACTTAAATTTGCGGACGTTTACAATCATTTTGTATGAAATGATCTACAAATATAAGTTAGTGATTTTTTTTTCTATGAAATACTTATAAATGTTCACTTTTCGGATTCATTCGCTTTTCATATTTTTTTTCCTTTATTATTTCATACTTTGTGGCAAACGGTCTTGACCATTTGTCTGAAGATCACGCAACGGACGGACGGACAACAAAGTGATCCTATAAGGGTTCTGTTTTCACGTACGTTGTACGTAACCCTAATAAAAATATTTTCTTTCAGCTCAACTTCAAGTTAGGTAAAAATAAAAATTGATGTATAGTATTCAAATTAGTTAGCTGGTTAATAATAATTGATTAAATTCTTCATCCTGGCACATTGACAATGTCAGCTTGTAAACGTTACAATCGTTGGTTCGATCCCCTCTCAGGGGAATGAATTATTTTCCTCCTTCTTTTTCGTCTCACACGTCGTCGTCACACATCTCAAATATGGCGGAAAATGGGGAAGCGAAGTGTTAAAGAGAACGAAGAATTTTAGCACTAGGTTCCCGAGCTTCTTCTACTTACTCAGTAGATAGAAGCAAAAAAACGCTAGTACATATAAAGCTCATAGAAAAATAATAACGACTGAAATAAATGAAAACATTTCATAACCAATCAAAGGTTAAATGAAACGTACACATGGTCAGTCGTCATAAATATAATTCAATAGTAATCGGAAAATCAAAATAATATATGAAATTTCATTTCGTTTTTTAAGAGACAATCCAATCGCAACGACTTCGAGCAGTGAGTGCTGAACACTCAAGGGAATTAAAGTTAATATTTTTATGGACCACTGGACACAGCTGAACTGGCCATAAAAAGTTGCCAGACATATAGAATATGAAAATTTTTGATATTAAGATTTTTTCTTCACGCTCACGCTTTTTCTAAATAGCAAGGTAGGCAGATGTAATCTAGTGTTAAGACACTTCGTTTCCCACTTTCCGCTCAGGGAATTGTAAATAATTTATTATCTATTTTGTATTTTTCACACGACGCGATACACTGCCTCTAAAATTGATTTTAAATTATGAGAGAATCAGGTTTTTATATTAATTGTAATATATAAAATACAGGAAACTTACTTTTTCACTTATATAATGCATATGGAAATAATTTAAAGGTTATAATTTTGTGTGGGAGAAACCTGTAAAGACATAGACCTGTAAAGGTTACAGCGTGAAGTTAATAAAAAACGTTACAAATTTAGATTTTAATTTGTACTATAAAAATATATATTGATATTTTTTAACTTAAAATATTAGTTACTATTGCTTTAAAATTTCTAAAAATGTCTCATATAAAAACAAGTGTTAGCATCCTAGGTGTTAGCTCGAGGTGTTAACGTAAGAAGCACGTTCCGTCTCGACTCTCCTTTAAGCCGCGGCCCTTGTTCGTGAATTGTAGTAGCTCTAAAACAACTTTAGTGACACTAGTTTTAAAAGTGGGAAATTTGTTTTTTTAGCTTCGTACATTATTCCTTTGCTCCCTTGAATGAGAATTGAACCCATAACCTGTTGCTTTTACTGTCGCATAATTAATGTTAGAAATATGACAAGGGCAGTGTTTTTTTCCATTCTTAGTAGATATCAAAGCAGCTGAGGGCGAGTAGTGGTGCCGAACTTAACGCCGCGTTTTGTCTTGCCAAAAATAAAAATAGAAGGAAATTAAAACCATAAATATTACAAAGGGAAAGGCTTCGCTGAATTATATAAGAAGATAAAGAATTCCACGATGTTTTTTTTTATATTTACCTCTACAGAAAGCTTAAACTGCAAAAATAAAGTAAGTATTAAAAGCTTATTTCTTTGTTATATATTATTTAAAGGAATTAAAATAATTTGAATTTCCCGCAGGGTGTCTATCATTGTATTATTTTATTGAAAAACTAAGTTATAGCCTACATATATTAAAAAGAGCAAATCTTGAGTTAATTTCTTCTACTCAGCTCTACTCTATTTCGACCTGTGTTAGACAATTCAAAAATGCTTGTCAGTCTATCTAAATAAAGAATATTTTGAATATCTCACTAGCAAATGTAAAACGCTATTAAGGTATTCCATTATCAGAATTAAAACTCACACCCACTATTTAATAGTAAAATAGATAAAATCACTCTTAACCACAAAACCACAAGGAAATCCTACCAAAGTAGACTCTACTTATATTACTTCCCAGAACTCTATTACGGAACGGCGATCATGCGTTCAAAGGTTTAAGCAAACTGCTTCTGAGGGCTAATTTCCTAACAGTCTTGACGAGGCGGCTCTAGATGAGCTCTTTATGAACTATCTTGCACATGAAACGTCAGCTTAAGTAAGCCACGAGGTCAGATAATTCGGATAACCAGATAATTGAGGCTGACCTGGAGTAATGGTACAGCTTCTGACTGTAAACAGCATGGTTGAGGATTCGAATTCCACTCCGGGGAATGAATTATGTATAATTAAATTATTTTCAATTAATCTTGAAAACATGACTTAAAATGGGGACCGATGTGTCCCCTGATACTAGATTCCTCTGTCTATCCTGCTGCTAAGGGGATACAGTATGGATCGATTTCTGGCGGAACTAAAATCCGCACTTTGCGTCTATAACAGATATTACTTAATTATGCTAATAATATGGTTCAATGGTTTTGTTGATTTTTGTTCCTGCTTCTTATTTTTCTTGGCAGTAGAGTTCAACAGTCAGTTACCCATTTTCCACCAATTTTTCGAGATATTTTAACTCAACGTCGCGCTTTGTCTTGTTACCAAAACGAGAAAATGAAAATAGTTCCTTCCCTTGGATAGGAATCGAATACACAACTGCTGTGTTTACAATCAGTTCAGATATTGAGAGACAGAAACCAATGAAATAGTAAAAAAATTAAGAGGGTAGATACTTATATATGCTCCGTGCAAACTCAATGTAGTACTCTAAAAATTTACATCCTCCCAAGAAGTTGTACACTTAGTTGGAGGAAGGCTGACGAACTTTTTTAATAATATTTAATTTGAATGTACAATTTTCTTTGTAAAACTAAAAACAATTTTTACTTAAGTTTTTTTACGTTAATTTATTTTACTTTCAGTATTCCAATAGTTTTCTTTTAAGTGTCTATTTTCTATTATGAACTTATTTTCATTGCTTCATATTATAGTAGGTTAGGCAAAAGGATCCTGGGAACCGCCGCTGATTTCTTGAGGCGTTGCGTGTCGAGTGGCGGCACTCAACGCCGCACTTTGCCTCGTTACCACAGCGAGAAAATCTAAATATTTAATAGTTAATTAGTTAGTTTCGTTCGTATGTGCCCCTGTGCCTCGTAAGTTATATTTAAATTTGAATTAATTTAACAAATTTACTAACATACAATGTTACTTGTTAAGCTAGCATAGTTAAAAACTGTCTAACACAATGCTTATTCGGAAAATATATGTATACTGAATTATTTTCAAAGTAAAAAAGATTGAAACTTAAAAATAAAAAGGAAATCTTACCATTAAGACTTCCTTCCTTCGTTTCGTCTCACCACTGGGTTCCCAGTTTCCCTCTGCCTCCCTTTCTATGTGCAGGATGCAGAGTGAAGCTAAAACCAAAGAATTACCTACTATAAGATTTGAACTAGTAACTATCACATACATCCATTGACACCAGACCATCTTTGAATATACAAATTACATGTTAAAAGCTGCTATTACGTGATATATTTTGCAAGTAAAATGTAAATATGGGCGCTTCATCTGCAAAAATCTCTTGTGACGTCGAATTTGCATACATTTTAAATTCACATGTTGCATTTTACTAACATAAAATATGGGGATCAAAACGTGACAAAAAATGGTGAAAAATTATATTAGAGTGTATGAATAGAAACAACGTAGGCTATATGATGTTCATATATTTTTGTTAATATGTATGTTTTATTGTAAGCAAAAGCAGAAATGAAATATTTAGGCGGTTATTTATTAATTAGCTTCACTTAAACCTAGTGTTAAGACACTGTGTTTCTTCACTTTCCACGAAATGTTGGAGGCATTGCTTATTGAATGACCTAAATAATTGGGCGAAACGTTGAGAACGGAGATCCATGGCACTAGGATCCTTGTGTTATCCTATATCTTATAAAACAAAGTCGCTTTTCGTGTCTGTCTGAACTTTCTAACTCTTCTTCTTCTAAACCACCCAACGGATTTTTATGCAGTTTTCACCATTAAGTCGAATATTCCTCAGGGAAGGTTTATATATAGTTTATTATTTGTACATTCTTATGTAAATTAACATAAATACGATAAATGTGTCTAAAGTCCTACCCGTTGAGACACTTTCGCGCATGCGCTGCTTTAATGGTAAGTACTACATGAAAATAATGTACTGGAGTATTGTTCCTCTTAATAAGATCTACAAAAAAGTCCGCGAGAGCATATTTTTATCTTTTAAGGATAACGTGTAGTAATCATATTTCTGTCTAAAAATAGTACTTTCAATATACTTTTTATTGTGAGGGATATTTTTCCATAATGGTATTAAGCCTTATCCTTTAAAATACTTTATTAATTTTCTACGTTAAACGAAGATAAAATTTGCTGTTTACACTATTTCGAAATTGCGAATAGTTTTACAGAAAAACGCATTTACTTATTGACACATCACGCCGTTGACTCATCAGCTGTGCCGACTCAAGTTTCACTTATCCCTTACTCTCAGCATATAAATAAGTATATTAGTTACGTTGGCCATTTAATGTAGATCAAAACTGTCTTTTACTGCTTTTCATTTTAATAAGTACTTTAGAAGTTGTTACAATATCAAAACATCCTTGCTACGAAACGCGCCCCGCGATGTTTTGCTTATACAAGCGCGTCATGAGCAGTCATCAGGTGGTTCAGTGGTAGAATGTTCGCCTGCCACGCGGGTGGCCCGGGTTCGCTTCCCGGCCAATGTATTCTATTTAATTTTCCTCACAGGCAGCCACGTAGTGCTTACTTTTCATCAGGGACAGAATACTCTCTTCAGCATTAACCACAAGCTCGAAAAAAAAAACCCGCCCGCTGTAGAGGCATAGCAACGAAGATTTAGATGCGTTTGCACGTATTGGATAATTGGAGTTGAATGTATTATTTCAGCGCAATATATTTGGTTTCATATTTTTTGTAGTAGTTATTAGTAGGTAGGCTTTTGTTTATAATTTCTTCCGTTTAAAAATAGTCATTTAACTATCTAAATATAGTCATTTAAATATATTTTAATAAGTACTTGAAAAGATTAGTAGCACAAATTTAAAATTATGGTACACGGTCAGTAAAAAATCCTTGCCGAGTAAAACAATTGGAAAATCCTTATTGAAACTACGAAACTGCGGGTTGCATTAGGGTTTAATTAATTTTCACATTATCTTAAGTGCTTTGCAAACATACATTATATGAATAATCCAGTAATAAAAGCGGGCGAAGCCGCAAGGGGGTCGCTAGTGTGGAATAAAACAAGAAGCCAATAAAAATGTGTGAAGACACTCTGTTCTTATATGAAACATTATATATTTAGAGGCGGAACCCAACACCGCATTTATCTACCAGAGCATTCCGACGAGTAGAAATCGTACCCACTACCGTCGCAATTATAGTCAGACTATATATAAATATTTTTTTCATTTTATTCACATAAATAATATTTTCTTGAGTACGTTAGAGTGCATATGCGGAACTGTCACATGCAAGCAATGCTGTGAGATGCTCCGTAATTAGATAACACTTCCAGTCAGTTCTCAGTGTTATACTTCACTTTGTAAATGGCGTTTTCCATTATTGTTATGTGTTAGTTTATTTATAAACTTATTTTTTTTTTGTTTTTATATTGTAATATATGGGAACGAAATGTCTTAGCCCTAGATTCCCAGTTTCCCTCTGCCTATCATACTATGAGCGGGATTCAGCGTGAAGATAAAAGACCACAAAGTACCAAAGCGAGTAAACGTAAACGTATACCCCCAAAATTTTGACCGATTCGCGCAAAATCGGACCAAAAATGGGAATCTGAATACTAGGTTCTTCATCTTAAGACTAGGTTCCTTTTATTACCCTGTAACATACATGATATTAGCGTGAACCATTTCTTTTATTATTTAAACATTAATTGCCATGTACCTACATACACAAGCGGAATTACGTTACAAAGAGACATTAATACACGAACTACTCCACAATCCAGTACAATACTATTAAATGTGTACAATAGAGACAGCGAGCTAACAAAGTAAACCAAGGGACCGTGCTTTTGTACGTCGCGACTCCACAAAGAGATTTCGGTAACAAATTGAGGTCGTGAGAGACGCGTGAAGATGTCACAGCCATTCTATTTAGTTTTAATTACTACCAGGGCTGGTGGAAAGGGTGTTTTATGTCAAGTTTTAGTATTGGAAGATCGATTTTCATTTTATTGTTTTAACATGTACTAGGTCGTTTTTCTTATTTTTTTTTGTTTAATAAAATGTTAACAATTAGATACAGTAATCTTGACGATTTCCAGGTTCGATGTTCACGTGAGGGATTCAATTATGGCCCAAAAATTGGGCAGAATGTGGTGAACGGAGTGTCTTAATAGTTAATTTTCTCTACGAGATACAACGCAGAGCCAACATAAGAACCTACAATAAATGTGACACTGCTATTATTACCAACACGTATTAAACAATGAAAGTTTTAAGTATACTTAGTGTTACAACACTATTACTTCTTTTTAGATTCACGTTTATATCCTGCACATAGCAGGGTAGGTAGAGGGAACCTACGAACCTCATATTAAGACGCCTTCCCATTAAGATTCTTCCGTTCCCAATTTTCCATCGAATTCTGGAAGCACTGCGTAATGAGCAACGGAACTAAACGCGCCGCCTTGCTTTATTACTAGAGAGAGAGGAAATGGAAATTTAAAATATTCCATTTCCTCGAAGCCACAAGCTGTCAAGTTTACATACCCTCTAGTCTAGTCTAGTCGGCCTATAATATTTTTCAACTTAATCTTATCCGTCTACAGTTATTAAACTACAGTCGAAGTCTATAAATATAATCCAATCATCATAACCCAAGTTGGCAACCCTAACTAACCCTTGGAACTGGACCCGAGCCCGAAGGTCTATATAAATATGAAACGGGGCTCTCCAACTACATAGATATCCAAGCAAGATTAAAATTGCGTAGTAAAAGACAAATTTGACATAATTACAAGGGATAATTAGGCAATGGAGGGAATAAACTTAAGTTTATTATCTTGGTTAAGGTTGGGTTCTTAAGTTACATGTTAATACGTTAATACTGAAATTGTCGAAGGGCCTTAGTGTTGAGATACTTGGTTCCCCATTTTTCAAGTTTTGTAACATTGTGTGTAAAGTGGCGGAACTCAACGCCGCAGCTTGTCTATCAGGCAGGGAAATAATTTAAATATAATTATTCTTCCGAGTGAGGATTGAACTCACAAAGAATGTAAAGTAAAGCGAGTGAAAGAATCAGATTCTTACAACTTCTCGAGTACACTAATAGTAAATTCTTGGCTGATGAAACCATCCAAGAACCATCTGACGTTGAGACCCGCCTAATATAATATTTCAAAAGTGGTCGATTTGTTGTTATATTTTTGCCTATTCTGATATATATATACTTTTTTTAGCTTCTCGCTGTATTCCCCACACAGCAGGTTAGACAGAGGGAACCTAGTGATAAAATACTCGGTCCCCCATTTTTGCCGAATTCTGGAAACATTGCGTGTTGAGTGGCGGAACTCAGCTTCACGCTTTTCCTCGACATCAAAGCGAGGAAATGAAAATATTAAATATATAATTTCCTTGACTGGATATCGAACATTACAACCTTTCGCTTTTACAATCTTGCTTGCCCCTGCGCTACTCTGGTCCCAGCTATTTCTTTATACGAGTAGAAATAACACATATTAATAGAAATAATAATAATACATATTTAGAAATAATACTTATATAAACTAGCAAATAATTCATAACTTAAAAATGGGTTTTATTACGAAAGCAACGAAAAAAAAACTAAAGGCATTGCAAACTGATTTATGCCGCGGCACATTTAACAATTGATTCAGATGCAAATTCCACTCAAACCTGCGCAGTCATAGACTACAGTTGAATATTCTAACGAAAACTTGGCATTCGGGTTGAAAAAAGACAAAAGGAACACCCAGTTGAGTCCCAGTTTCATTTTAGACGGAATAAAATCTGGATCATTCTGCTTAATTATACGTACGCTAACGTCCGAGGTCGTCGTAGTTCAATGGACAGCGTCTAACTGTGAACGTGACAATGGGTTTGATTCCAACTCGAGGGAATGAAATTTGATTTGTTTTCGTTTCCCCACTTTGGTTAATAAAGTGCAACGTTCTGCCATTTAACACGCTGTAACGCGAAAATTATAAGGGAAATGGGGGACGGAGTGTCCTAGCACTAGGTTCTTTACTTCTGCCTACATTGCTGTATGCGATATACAGCGTGAAATGTTTTTAGTATGTTTTTCAGGCTCACGCTGTCCACACTTAGCAGGGTAGGCAATATTAACAATTTAAACACTATTTTCATGAAGACACTTCTGTTCCTCACTTTCCGACTAATATTGGAATCATAGTGTGATGAGTGACGCGCGACCTTTGCCTTGTCGACCAGGAATCGACCCCTGCGCCAAGAAGAATTTTCTTTGTAGAATTTTCCTGTTCTCCCCTATCTAAATTTCTTAGTATACCTTCAGTATGTTAAAAATTACAATGGTTACTTACAAAAAAAAATGTTACCTAAAATAATGATCTCCCGTTAGTCTCAACTGCATTTGCCAATGTATAATTAATACACCCAGTCAGTCCATGTAAAATGGGCACCCTGTATATAATGTGTGAAACTCATCAATACTCACCGACACGGCTCGACGTGGTGGATTTATTTCGGAACGACCGGCAATTTCGCTTGTGTCCAATTTTTGCGGAAGAATGGGATTTTGGGTTATTTGCAGATTTTAAGTGTATTTTTTTTTTTTTTGGTATGTCTAAAAAAATTTGCTTGACGTTCTTTCCCGCATATAGCAAGATGGATAAATGGAGAGTTAAGGAATACCGTTCCTCACTTTATTTACCCCCAATTCAACGGAGAAACAAAAATAAATCATTTTGTAATGGGAATCGAACCACTATTTCTATCACCCCTAATTTACGTGTATTAATAATTACAAAAATAAGAAACAAGTCATTTTAACTACTATATTTTTTATTCGTAACATAATTTTTAAAGTAAGTTAAGTTTAAGTTAGCTTCACGCTGTATCCCGCATATAGCAGGAAACTCACTTTTCGTCGCAATGCGTGTTGAGTAATGTGGCAAGTGGAAATGGAAATATTAAATATTTCATTCCCCCGAGTAAAAAACGAATTCACAGCCTGCCAGTCGCAAGTTTATACGCACCCTGCGTCACGAGTGACCTCGAAATATTGTAAAAAAATACCATATTTCCACAACATACAAAAACACAGAAAATATTTCAACACACACAAACCGTTTTAGTGAAAATTTCAATGAGGCTCAGCTGTTTTTTAAAATTATTTAAGTACCGCTCTAGTTTTACTTTCATATACACGCTTATTTGATGCTAGCGGCGCTCGTTACTTTTTACAATGTGTACGTTATATACATATAACATTTATTTTATTATCACATTTTATTTTTAAAATTCTCCTATTAATATTATGAATGTGAAATTTTGTGAGGATGGATGTTTGTTCTAGTTTCACGCAAAAACTGCTAAACGAATTTCGATTAAACTTTATAGTAACATAGCTCATATATAAGACTTTGTATAGTTGGGCAGATTGGAGGTGATGAAAATTAGACATTCCCCAAGTGAGACTCGAACTCATAACCCATTATGCTTGCAGACAGACACTAATAACCACTATGATATTTACTTATTTATATTTTTCTCATACGCGTCTTGTGGAAAGTCAAAAAAATCCTAAAAAGTGAAATCTCATAAAACAATCACTGCGCATATTTTTTAACGGAATTAACGTTTAAATTTCATAAAGAAGATTTATAGGAGCTGCGATAGGGAGACGTGAAAGTTTTGACAGATCATTCGTCTAAATTAGCTACCGCCGTGTAAAAACTGTACGTACGGCAAAATTCCCTAAAACAATTCTGGACAAATCCCATTTTGTGTCCATATGCTGCGTTACATTATGTTTGCATTACACTTTTTTCCTACATTCGGCGAGGTTGGTAAAAGAAGAAGTAATATAAGATTTTTTTATGTCCGTCCTATTTAAGACACTTCCGTTATCGATTTTCCGAAGAATTCTGGAGGCATTGCGTGTTGAGAGACGAAACTCAACGCCGCGCTTTACCTCTTTCTCAGAACGAGGAAATGAGAATATTAAATATTTCATCAATCGAACCCTCAACCTGTCGCGTGTACAGTCGCACGCTTGGACCCTGCTGTCACGACTGGCAATATAAAATCTAAGGTAATATCTTGCGCGCCTTGAGTTTTCTATAAAAAAAAATATAAGATATTTTTACGAAAACGTATAACAACTTGGACGTAGCAGGATTTGACCTCGTACCTCTTGAAAACCGTCCAAGTGCTTCTAAAAAGTAGTAGTCGTTTTCTAAAAAGTAATTTATACAATAATTAGTATTTTTAAAAAGTATTTAACACCTTAAAAACAGTTAATAAACAGCATTGTACATAATTTAATAAAATACAAGTACATCCCCAAATGAGATTCAAACCCACCACCATCGTATACCGTAAAACATTCCCAATCCCACCACAACATAAATAACATAAGAAGCCAAATGTTTTACAGTCGTATAGTTTGTAAGTAGTTCATAAATTGCTAGTGGGTTTTATACGACACTCACTTAAGGAACTTGCTTCCAATCTCTCTGAACTGTCTTGCCAATATATTAAAACAAATAATTATGTGTACATATTTTTTTACGAGGCAACCTAGTGGTAAGTAACACTCCATTCCTCCATAAGCAGAACTTAACGCCATGGTTTGTTTAGATACCAGAGCTAAGAAAATAATTCATTTCTCCGACTGGAAATGAATTTAATTCTCAGTTACATTTTATCATTTTTTTATATTAACTTTATACATATACATAGGTGAGTAAGGTGTGTCTGCTAGAGTGGGGGAAAATTCTTTTTCCATTTCCGTGCTTTTCCCTGCTCGAATTCTAATGGAAAATATATATATTTTTTATTTTCTATTATAGCTTCACAGTGTGAAGATTTCGCTCAATTTTCCGCACATTGCATGTTGAGTGGCGAAAATCAAAAAGTTTTGTTACCAAAGTGAAGAAATAAAAATAATTCATTTCCCTGAGTAGAAATCGAACCCACAACCGTCGCTTTTACAATCAGACGTTATATCACAGAACACGGTGGCTTTACTTTACCTTATAAAAACCACCGCTAGTTTCCCATTTTGTTCAAGTAAACAAAAAGCCAATAATAAACTAAATGTCCCCAAGATTAGCTACATATTATGCAGGTATGTATTCGGAAGACACGTGATCAACCCTCGTCCACCAGAATTGGCTACCCTAAATAATTCTTATCGCACACTAAGAAATACGCCTAACTATGTGAAATACGAGAAAATGGAAGAAATTCTATCACGTGAATTTACTTAGTAATTTTCCGAATATGTGGGTAATTTAGGTATTTTGTTTCAGTTTCGGGTTTAGGTAGTACGTAAGTTATGTTTGTTTGCTTGTTTAGCTTCACGGTGTATCCCGCACATAGCAAGATAGGCAAAGGGAACCTGGGAATCTAGTATACTCCGGTTCTATTAAGACACTTCCGGTCCACCCACAGATATTAAGCAATATTTATGCATATAATTTTGCAATTTTTATTTCATAGGCGGCATATATTCTTTATATTATATTTATATGGAATACTAGTGGGCCCGGACGCGGCTACGCCCGCGAAAATATAAGCCTAAATAATTAAAATAAGTTAAAAAATAATAATAATTGGAGATTTATTATTAGAAAAAATATCTGAGTAACCGAAATGAAAAAACAAAAGAAGTAAAAGTAACTAAAGGAAATTCTTAATATTAGAAAAAGTACCTAAAGTTTGCCGTGCGCGCGTACTAAACATTTTTCTATATTAAATAATTATTAATTTTTGCGAACAATATGAAATAAAATCCCAAATGATTAAAATTACGATATTTTAAGTGTATAACATCGGCATAGATAACCGAACTGAGATAAATTAATTATAAGCAGCAAATAATTACATAAAAATTACAAATTATACATTACAAAAAATTAAATACAGTAATTCGAAAATATATAAAAATTTACAAAATCATCAAAGTCTGCCCGTTCGCGTCGGTCATACTATACCACTCGTAGGCTAGGTCATTTGGAATCAGTGACATCTTAATTATTTATTAGAATGTTATACAGTAAACTATAATTTCCATCAAGATGAAATGCTAAAAGTGACTATCCTATCCTATCCTATATCTTATAAAACAAAGTCGCTTTTCGTGTCTGTCT
>JAEBDU010010516.1:0-21418 GCA_016802625.1 Heliconius numata | reverse complement strand
GGGGGGGGTAATGTAAATTCTACAGCTCAAGTAGTTAACAGAAAACGACAAGTTGAGGAAACATCCTCAAACCAGGATGTTGTTAAAAAAACAATTATAGACCCATCCACCGCCACTCCTTCCATCCAGAATGTATGGACCCACCCTGCCTTGTCCGATGCCCCAAAATCTTATATTAGTACTGATAAAGGCCCCTATATCGTGTATGTGTCAAGGGAATCTCCTGACCCATCTGCAGGGACCTCCTTAAGAGCCATTAAATTTGGTCAATTTCTCCATACAAATAGAATTACTGATATAGTTAATGATGGAGTAAAAAATGTTGGTCGCAATAAAATCAGTGTCCAGTTTACATCTGCTGAAGCAGCAAATAGATTTTTGATTAATCCTGTTCTTAGTTTATGTAAATATGTTTGTGTAATCCCGACATTTAATATTACAAGGATGGGAATTGTAAAAGGAATTCCTGTTGAATGGTCTTTGGAAGAGTTTGTTGGCTCACTGATATTCCCTTCTGCGTGTGGAGAAGTTATAAAAGCAAGACGAATGAACCGCAAGAATGTAAGTGAGGGTGTAGTTACATGGGTTCCAACTCAAACTGTTGTAATTACTATTCGTGGTCAACAATTGCCTGAAAGAGTGTTCTCCTATAAATCTGTCCTTAATATTGAACTTTATAAATATCCTACAATCCAGTGCCTTAATTGCTGTCGTTTTGGTCATGTTAAGTCACAGTGTAGGTCAAAGCCAAGGTGCTATAGGTGTTCCCAGTCTCATACTGGAGAAGCATGTGACATCCGGCAGGAAAATTCAACCTGCATCCATTGCACAGCTAAACATTTTGCAACTGATAAAGGGTGCCCTGAGTATGTAAGACAACAGAACATTAAGTCGGTTATGTCGCAAGAGTGTATTTCCTATATGGAAGCATCCTCTCGGTTTCCATCTGTCCAACGTTCCTATGCAGATGTTGCTAAGGAAATGTTTTCACCTCCTGTTTTCACGAACTCCCAACCCCAACAAAGCAGACCTGCTGCTTCTTCCTCTAAATCTTATTCTAAAACAGTTTTCCAAGCTCCCCGTCCCCACGCTCCTGTGGCAAAGGGATACAATAGACAAGCTCACCAGTCCATTATTAGCAGTTGTTCCTCATCCCTTCCTAATGGTTGTGCACTTAATCAAGGTTCTGACAATTCAGCACAATCTACAAAGGATCTGTTGATTGCTTTGACTGACACTCTTGTGAGCATAATCTCAACTGCTGATGAACTTCCTTTACCGTCCTACGTTGCCCAAAACCTAATCAAAATCTTTAATATCCTTCACAATGGCTCCACTATCCTTCCTACAGTGGAATAGTAAAAGTATTCGTGCTAAAAAGCATGAATTACTTTATATTATTTCTCTGCATAATCCTGTCATTATTGCCCTCTCAGAGACGTGGCTGGTGCCTGACTCCCGATTCAGGGTGCCAGGTTTCGCCTGTTTAAGGGAGGACAGAAATGACGGGTATGGAGGTAGTGCTATACTCATCCAGCACTCTTCTCCATATTCCCGTATTCCTCTCCCTTCTCATAGTCAACAGTTGAATGCTGTTGCTGTGAGGGTCCTTGGTATTTCCTTCCTTTCTGTTTACATCCCCCATCCTTCCCCTTCCATCTTTTTAGAGCTTAAGTCTATTATCTCTTCGCTTCCTGGCCCTGTGGTGGTCCTGGGTGATTTTAACACCCATCACACTTTGTGGGGGTGTTACTACTGTGATGGATTTTCGCCTTCGTTGGTGGACATGATTGATGATGTGGATCTCTGCATTCTCAATGATGGATCACCGACTCGTAGGGTTAATCCAAATCAGAACCCTAGGTCTGCTATTGATCTTTCCTTATCTTCTCCTTCTCTTGCTTCCCAACTATCATGGTCTGTACTTCCATCTACCCATGGTAGTGATCATTTCCCGATTTTGCTGACCTTAAATAATAGACTTCCTTCCACTCCTAGTCCTTCCCTTCCCCATAGATTTAATTTAAAAAAGGCCAACTGGAACGAGTACGCCGACTCTGTGGATTGCATGTTGTGCAATCTTTCTGAGTCTGGTAATTATGAGAGTATCTTTGTTTACTATGAAGGGTTTGTCTCTGCTATTATGTCTGCTGCTGACCTACATATCCCCAAATACCGCTCCATTCAGAATTGGATGCATTTCAATCCCTGGTGGGATCAGGAATGCTCTGATTCTGTCCTTCGGCGAACATCTGCCGAGGAGTCATACGCAGCCTGTATGACTATGGAAAATTTTATTGACTACAGACGCAAGGATGCGAAGTTTAGAAATTGCATTTGGAAAAAGAAAAAACGTGGTTGGATAAGTTTTTGTGAATCCCTTAGTCCTCGTTCCTCTTCTTCCCTTGTTTGGACAAATGTTAAGAGATTTCGCCGATCTCTTAACAATGTCAGCAGTCCCAATTCCAATAATCCTTCTGTTTGGCTCAACGATTTTGCAAACAAATTGGCTCCTCCCTTTGTCCCATCCCAAGATCTATTTATATCCACGCCGGTTGAATCTTCGGAGGAAATGGATCTTCCTTTTTCCTTTGAAGAACTTAAAAACGTCTTAACGGATTTAAAGGATACCAGCCCAGGTGAGGATGGTATTTCTTACTCCTTTATAACAAGATTAAATGATAAATCGAAGCAACATTTTCTAAACATGATAAATAAAATATTTCAATCAGGCAATATACCCAACTCATGGAAGTCCCAAATTGTTATCCCTATCCTCAAACCTGGAAAATGTCCTTCAGATTTTAATTCCTATAGACCCATTGCCCTAGCATCTACTATATCTAAGATTGTTGAACGGCTTTTGAAAAATCGACTGGAATGGATAGTGGAAAGTAGGAATATCTTAGCGCCCTCTCAATTTGGCTTTAGAAAGGGGCTAAGTACTATTGATAGTCTCAGTATTCTTACTACAGATATTCGACGAGCCTTTGCCAAAGGGGAGTATTTGGTTGGTGTCTTTTTAGATGTCGCATCTGCATATGATAATGTCCTTCTTCCGGTGCTCAGGCAGAAATTGCGTCAGCTGAGCATTCCGCCGAGGATGTCCCATTACATATGTAATCTGCTGACCGGGAGATCGGTATCTGTAAGACATCCGCTTCTCACTATACCTTCCAGACTTGTCTGGAAAGGTCTTCCTCAAGGTTCAGCTCTTAGTCCGCTGTTGTATAACATATACACACATGACCTTGAATTATCTGTTAATAATTTTTGTAACATCCTTCAGTATGCTGATGACATCGTCCTCTATTACAGCTCAAATTCTGTGGAGGACATAACTTTTCGTTTAAATACTGCCTTGCACTATCTTAACCAGTGGCTCTCTGAGCATGGCCTGGCATTGTCGGTAGCTAAATGTCAAGCGGTCGTGTTTACAAAAAAGAGAGTAATTCCAAATTTTAATATTTTGTGTGATAATATTCCCATTCTTCTAACAGAAAACGTCAAATTTTTAGGCATAATACTCGATAAACGATTGAACGGAGTTGCGCATGCTGAATATCTCAGCAGGAAATGTGAAAAAGGCATTAATGCTTTGAGAGCTGTGTCTGGTGTGTGGTGGGGCGCACACCCTTATACTCAAAAACTGCTGTACAATGCTATAATTCGCAGTCATATTGACTATGGATTATTTGTGTTAGACCCCTTTAATAAATTACCTACTGAAAAATTAAACCGAATACAATATAAATGTCTTCGGATTATCCTAGGTGCGATGAAGTCTACTCCTACCAATGCATTGCAGGTGGAGTGTGTAGATCCTCCACTTCCTATCCGCCGACAATTCCTTTCCGATCGATTTGTGAGTAAAATGTTGCAGCTGTCTTCCCATCCTCTACGGTCTAAGCTATCTAAGCTAGCTGATCTCATCCCTCAAGGCAAACCTTTACCATACCTGCTTGATAGCTTCCTTAGACTTACCTCTCTCCCTAATCCTTTGACTTGTTTTCCTTCTAATCCACTATTCCTTACACCGTATAACGCCCTAGTTCATTCTCCTTGTATCGTCACAAATCTTGGCCTAACCAAGGGAGATCCTGGCACCAACACAAAATTTCAATCCATAGTAAATGAAAATTTTTCAAATCACATCCTCATCTTTACAGATGCATCAAAGCTTTCAAAAGAAAGCTGTGTTGGTGCAGCTTGCTGGATACCAAAATTCAAAATTATATTACAATTTAAATGCCCTCCTGAATCATCTGTGTTCACAGGCGAGGCTGTTGCTTTGTTAGAAGCAGTCCTGTTTACACATTCCCACAATTTTAAACAGACGGTTATTTTTACTGACTCACTAAGCTGCTTAATGGCCTTAAAGGGAAGCCCATTTTATAGTAGATTGAGATCTTCAATTGTTTTAAGGATTCGTAAAGAATTGTACTCTTGTCATCTAAAGGGTTTGGATGTTACTTTGGTGTGGATTCCAGGACATTCTGGAATCAGTGGGAATGAATCTGCAGACTCCTGCGCTAAATCAGCTATTCAGTGTGGCACATTAGACCATTTCTCCAATTCCGCCCAAGATCTGATGTCCCTTGCGGATATTCATCTGCATAAGTCCTGGAATAATTCCTGGAGTGAGTCAAAATCCCATAAAGGTAAGTATTACGCCCTTATTCAACCTGATATTCCTAGGCGACCTTGGTTTTATTCTCAAAGGTTTATTGAACGGAGGATTATTACAACAATCTGTCGCTTACGTCTTGGGCATGCTTCTACTCCTGTACATCTAGCTAAGATCAGGGTCAGGGACCACTCTCTGTGTGAATGTGGCCTGGACGACGGCTCCCCTTCCCACATCCTTTTCTCTTGTCCTAAGTTAACTCGTCCCTTATATGATGTCCTCCCTCATAAAGTCCCTCGTCCTTTAAATGTTCAGTGTCTGTTAATGTTTGTGTTTAGTCCTTTATGTAAATTTTTATGTAAATATATTAAACTTAACAAAATAAAACTTTAAATTAACACCCATGTAAAATATTATTTATTACTAATCTAATGTGTTGTGTGTGTATATTGTAAATTTGTGTTTGTTTTGTTTTAGGTGAAGGCTGTACTTACACAGGATCTCTTTTTTTACATGTATTCTATAATTGTGTATATTTATCTTTTTTATTACCGGTCAATTTCCTTCGTGTGTTTTCCATACAACGTGACATTGGCGAAATGAATTGTGCTCAACTGGCACGCTCGAAACGCCATATTTCGAGAAATCAATCAATTAAAAAAAAAACAAATTTAACAAAAAAAAGTGATAACAGTATTCAGGCAAATAAAATACGAAAAATTATACAATAAATTGTAGCACTTAATATTAATTTCATTGCTTTTGATCTTGAGGCCAGTTGTGGCGCAGGTGCAAAATAATCATCGCAGAGCTAAAAACAATGTTTATGGATGCTAAACTTTGAAGAATAACAAAATTGTTTGTAAAAAATTTAATATTTTTTAAAGAAGTTAAGTATATAGCACACAATGATTTTATTTTAACCTATATTGTTACGGGATATATACAATCTATAAGCAATGGTTCTTTAGAAAAATAGCTTTTTTCTACATTTTAATAGAAAAATTTTATATCAAGAAAAGTTTAGTTCTTTGTTCTTCCCCTAAATTTAAGACATTGTGTTTCAATGATTGATGAAAACTCAATGCAATTCTTTGTCTAGCCAGAGAAGGCAAATAAAAGCAATTAATTCCTCCAAGCAGGAATCAAATCCACAACCTTTGTGTTTAGTTAGACATAGCTCAACAATGGCTCTTTAATAAAATAGCACATATAATATGTGTATCAAGTACATATTAGAAAAACAACATATGATAATTGATATATAAATTAATAAGAAACATATAAACAATCATAAAGTGGTTAGACGCTAGCATGTATAATTTTTTACTTCACCTAAAGGGAACTTATTTATTTAAACACTGAGCTTCTCACTTTACACCAAATTTTAAAACATCTGAATAAGTGTTGAACTGAATGCCAAGCTTTGTCTAAATATTTAATCAGAATTTTATTCTTACCACTTTAATACATTATAGAGACGTAAACAGGGTAATATAATAAATGTCAAGCTTTTGAAACCAAAAATTAATATATAATATAAAAAATGTTTTAATCTATATGAATTGCATAACTCAATAGTCATATATTCTTTACAAATTATAGTAATAACAATATTTACTTACTTATTTTCATACTTACTACTAAATAAATAAATAAGCAATTAATATATAAAATATGTTTAAAATAGCAATACAAAAGGCAATTAAAACAACCAAACCTGACTATAGGATTATTATTTTTTCAATTAGCAAAGAAAGTAAAGTATACCTAAAGTTACCCCGACCACCACGACCACCTCGGAATCCGTTCCCAGCATCATCATCATCGAAAACATCATCATAATTGGAAACATCGGCAAAATCTTTACTAGGATCACTTGTACTATCGTTATTGTCATTCGCGCGGTTTATTATATCATTTATATTAGAGTCCTGTGTATCCATATATTCGTCTTCCATTTTTAGTACTATAAGTATTATATTTTAATCACAAAATTCTTTATTTCCGCATAACTAAATAATGTTTTTGCGAACACTAAGACCACATTTTACAATGGCGGAAACAACATATACATAAAATGGCGGACGGTGGCTTCGATAGGGACTGCCGTTTTAAGTATAGATTATAAAATTCCGGTTTTTGGTATAAGATTCGATTTATTGGAATTGTTTCTATATTTCCGTAAATATATCGAATAAATCTTTAAATACTATATTTTTAAAAATAATTTATGTATACATAAATATAAATTTTATTATAATATATATAACTCTTAAATTCCTAATTCTATTTATGGAATCTCTTTTACGTGTAAGCACACAATTATAAATTACCTATGAATGTATGTACTAAAATTATAAGTAGTAATTAACAAGAACAATTCATAATTAATTTTAATTTTACACATTATAACAAAATATTATTTTCTCTTTATATGTTCGTAGGGGCTTATAGCTTATTAGGATTTAGGAGTGTCTGGCAGGGAAAGGCTAATGCTAAGGATAACCATGCTAAGTATCTGGCATTGTCAGAACATATTTTTTTTCTAATATAAAAAAAGAGCATTATAATTTAACATAAGTAAGGTACGAGTACTATTCTAGGTATTATATATGTTTTGTACTTAAAATAGTACCTAACTTTTCTTAAATTATAATGCTGATTTTAAATTATAATCTATATATATAAAAGGACTTGTCCTCACTGACTGAGGTAAGTCGCACGCACAGCCGTAACCGTTGATGGTAGAAACGTTAAATTTGGACAAAAGTTTACTTTCGTAATCTGGATATCCACTAAGAAGGGATTTTGAAAAATTGTAACCCTAAAGGGGTGAAATAGGGGTTCAAAGTTTGTATGGAAAAAAAATTAAATCGGCGCCGGTTTTTATAAAATTTGAAATTAAGATTTTTAAAAGTATTTAATTGAACACGTGTTTCATCGTTTTCTAGAATTCTTCTCCTAAGGGTGCAAATAAGGGGTTGAAAGTTTGTATAGGTTTTTTTTAAATCGTCACCAATTTTTATAAAATTTGAAATTCAGACTCTTAAACGTATATAATTAAACACATGTTTCATGGTCTTCTAGAATTCACCCTCTAAGGGTGCAAATAAGGGGTTGAAAGTTTGTATGGGAAAATTCTTAAATCGCCACCGATTTTTATAAAATTTGATATTTAGACTCTTAAAAATATTTAATTGAACATATGTTTCATGGTTTTCTAGAATTCACCCCCTAAGGGTGCAAATAAGGGGTTGAAAGTTTGTATGGAAAAATCTTTAAATCGCCACCGATTTTTATAAAATTTGAAATTTAGACTCAAAATATTTCATTGAACACATGTTTCATGGGTTATTAGAATTCACCCTTAAATACGCAAGCAAAGCTGCGCGCGTCCGCTAGTCTCTATATATAATAAAACAGTAAAAATATTTTGTCTGTACATTTACTATTTTTGACTGAAATGGATAGAGGGGTACTTAAAAAGAATAAAAGAAAGCAAAAATGTGTTTTTAAATTTCTTGTCTGTCTGTCTTTCTGTCTGTATGTATGTATGTATGATCACGCTAATCTTCGAAAGTACTGAACCGATTTACTTCAAACTTTCACCAATTGCTTTGTTTTAACCTAACTTAAAATCTAAAGTTTGTTTTATCAAAATCGGTCCATTAAAAAATAAAGTTATGGGCATTTGAATGAACTCAAGGCATGAGTTTGCCTACAAATATAAAGCAATCCATATGTATACTTATACTTATAATAAATTTTTATTTGTTTTTGATAAATCTGTATTTTTAACCGACTTTTAGAACAAGGAGGAAGTTCTCAAATAAATATTTTCGATTCGATATTCGATTCATTTAATTATTTTGAATTCGAATTCGATATTGTATTATTAGATTCGATTTGAGTATTTTTTGTTATATGTAATCATTACAGTTATTTTACAAAGAACATTATAAATATTTATCCAAATCAATAACATTACATTTAATTCTGTTTCTGAACGAGTAAATCAAATCAGTCATTGACAGCAACACATATGACTGTCAGTCAATTCTGTTTATTAAATGAATAATTATGTAGTTCAAGCGGGCGAAGCCGCTGGCAGGCCGCTATATGTTTTGCTTTGTAAAAAAATCTTTTATTAATAGTTTCTGATTTTTGATGTTTATTTTTTGTAGTAATAAAAGAATTTCGTATTTGCCACTACTATCGCCTCGGTTAGGGAAAATCAAAAACTATTTTTTCTCTGATTTTCCCTGAAAATAAAAAACCTGTCATAACTCGTAACGAATCTCTTTTACATGCCACCCATATCCAAAACTATTTGTAACTTTAATGTTTTTATGTTATTTCTATTTGACGGTACAATCGAATTCAGGAAACATAGTTTTATAATTATTCTACTAACACGTTGAAGCTTAAACATAATAAAATACACATGTTACAACCGTTTCCATCTTGTAGGGTCGCACGCTTATGTGCGACTATACGAAACGGGCGATTTTCTCTCAAGAAAATTACATGTATAATATTTTCATTTCCTCGCTCTGCTTACGAGACAAAGAAACCTTTGGAAAGTGGGGAACGGAAGTGTCACAATAGGAACAGAGTTTCAACACTGGGTTCCCTGTGCCTACCCTGTTAGGTGCGGGTAACAGGGTGAAAGAACAGGAAATGTTAGTAGAAAATACCGTTAACCATATACTCGTATACATTTAACTACATATATACATTATTCTCTGTTGCGATAATAAGCGAGATTGTAAAGTACTTATATATGATTATTACATGAAAAATATTTTTTCATTACAATAAACGTAAAGCCATCTTGGCCCGGTGCACAAGGCAGTGGTTGCTAACTCGGTGGTTTCGGGTTCGATGCCTATTCGTGGGAATGAAATATACTCATCGTACTAAACGACTTTACTTTATTATTTGAAATTTTCAACCCTCAGAAAATAGTGACAAATTTTCTTAAGCTAAAATATAATTAAAAAAATAAAAAAATTACAGAATACTTTTTATTACTATGACTTATTGATTCCTGTGATTAGTTAATAAATATATAAAGCTATTTTCCTTCAAATATATTCCAATCATTTTTATTAAATTTTCTCTTCGACTTATGCTTTTCAGCAGAAAATCCTTTTATGTTTGTATTTATATTCTTCCTTGTTTCGACTTTGATCTTGTTACCTTTATTTCTAGAATTATATTTAGTCGTATAGTAACAGATTCCACCTAAATTTGGGGGTGACATAGTGCGTGCATTCGTCTTTGGTTTTGTAAATGGATTTGTTTTGGACAGGGTTGGTTTTGAATCGTATGGGAAAGGTGGTGATGAGTACGGTATTTTGTAGAACGGATTCTTATCTGGTTGAGCCCCACTTGGATTTGGAATTATTGGAGCTGATTGGTTTAATGTAGATACTTTCGGTTCATCTAGAGGAGGCCAGCTAATAGAACTTTTCGTACTTGAATCTTGGATTTGCGTTTGAGAATATTGTTTCTTTGTCTGATCAAATGTTTGCGGATTAGGAACATTGTAAGGAACTTGAGCATTAGCTGCATTATACTGTCCGTATTGATTTTGATGGGCATAGTAATATTGCATGTACGGATTACCCATATAATTATATGTGTAAAACATTGGCCATTGTTCATTAGGGTTAAAATTACTGTTAGGTTGTTTATTTCCACCTAACGTGACTCCACAACAGCAAAGAGGTCCACAAGTCCCACAGGGCCCACAGGGTCCACAAGGTCCACAAGGTCCACAAGGTCCACATGGACAAGGCGGTGCAGGTCCACAAGGACCACCTGGCTTAACGGGTCCCGTACAAGGACCGCACGCCCCTGTTGATACATGATATGGCCCGCAAAACCATGTACCATAGGGATAGTAATAGTATCCTGTCATATATTGAATACATTTAGGAGGAGTATTGCAGGGTGGCGGAAGGCAGCTGCATGGCGCTGGGCAACAGCACTTAGCTGCTAAACCGACAACCGATGTAGATAATGATCTTTTCAGATAATTTGGTAATACTTTGTCACTAAGGAAATTTAGATTTTCCATCTGGCAGTGTAATGATGATCTTTTCTTAACTTTCGATGGTAATGTTTCGCACGAACATGTTAAGTTCCTAGTGAATGTAGGGCACGATATGTTCCTATGAAGTCTTTTATCAATTTTTATAATTTTTTCATTCTGTGCGTTTTTGCGCTTCGCCGAAAATAGCGACTGTGTTCTCTTACAACTATTTTTCTTCATTACATTGCGAGCTGAAACATGAACTTAATTTAAAATAATAATAGGACAAAACTGGTTGTGAGTTCCATACACACATGAAATAATGAACATAATTATTTATACTCTTAAAAAGTCGGTGAGAAAAAGGTGGAGTGTTTTAACTCATAACCCTATATTACCTACCCTGATTTTCTCGATATATATATAAGTGATATGCCTAGGTATATATATGAAATAAAAGTAGATTAAAAATTCAATAACATTTATTAATGATTATAATAGTTGTAATTTAGCCAATTTAGGAATATAAAAGTTCAAATAACTCAAAATCTTTTTTATCCTCTCAAATTTTTCACGCTTAGAATATTTTAAGTTTTAAAAAGTGTTTTAAGAAATGCCTTTTGTCTTTTCCTGTACGATACTTTACATATCTTGTCTTGGGAGAATTATACGGTCCGGTTTTGTATGGTTCGTAATTAATGTCTAGTGACTTTTATTGAAATATTTTGTTTGTGTATGAAAACTCCGTTTTAACTTATTGTATAAAACTGGATACTTTTTCTGTGATTTTCTATCTGAATTGCATTGAGGTGAAAGCCTTTGACTAGGGTCTATCATTGATGTAAATATTGACGGCAATTCTTTTATTGGTCCTGTTTCTTTTTTGATTTCAGTCTTTTTTGAATCGAACAATTTCGGATATCCAGTTTGAGGTTTTCGTAATTCTATTAAAGTTTGACAAGGAGATTCGGCAGCTAAAGAGCTGTCTTTCAATTTACGTTTCTCGTTTTCATTTTCTGTATTTGGTATGGTACAGACACATACTGCACAACATTTGGGACAAGGACACGGACATTTTCCATCCACACATGCACATGCTCCAGCAACATGGTAAGGTCCACAGAACCAGTTGCCATATGGGTAGTAGTAGTAACCAGTCATATATTGAAGGCAGCGAGGGGGAGTGTTACAAGGTGGAGGCAAACACGTGCAGCTTTTACATGGGCTGCAGCAAGGCTTGCATGGACAACAAGCAGCACAGGGTTTTGAATATTCTCGTTTGTATAGACGACTGTATGCTGCATATGTTGGTTTTTTCGAGGTAAAACTTCTATTTAATAAAACTGTATTATTTGTATCTATACGAGGACATGATCTTCTTGGTAATAAAGCGCTGTAGGTGTTATCGCATGAATGGATGGGTAAATCGTTTGACTTACATGTATTAAATGCATGTGATGAAAGCCTTTGTCTTCTGTATCGATGTCGCACTGCCGCAAAGACTGTAAAGATGAATATGCTGTATGGATCGTTTTAAAAGGGTTCTTTAAATAACATTTAAACGTGTTCACAATCCCAATAAACATATGAACATTAATGTATATAATTTTAATAGTGATTATCTAATGTAGGCACATATAGACGAAAAAGGTTAAAATGAAAGTACAATTATATTGATTCATTTAATATAAAAATTGTAACTTGAACATTTAAAAAATATTATGGTGTCATTTTTATGGACGTAGAAATGCGTGGTGCTTTAGAGTCTTTCGGATTCATTTTCATCGGTCCTTGAGAGATACTATCTGGGGGTATAGCGGTGGTAGCACTTGCGGCGGTCATCATTGGTTGAGCTCCACATAGCGGGCACGCAGCATATTCACATTTCTTTGGCGGTGGGCATTTACCAGGACATGGACATGGACATGGACAGCAAGGGCCGCAGGGTCCACAAGGTCCACACGGACCGCAGGGACCGCAGGGACCGCAAGGGCCACAGGGACACGGGCAACGACATGGTCCACAAGGTCCACACGGGCCACAAGGGCCACAAGGGCCACACGGACCGCAAGGCCCACAGGGTCCGCAAGGGCCACAAGGCCCGCATGGGCAAGGGCAGCGACAGGGTCCGCAAGGGCCACAGGGTCCACACGGACCACAAGGTCCGCAAGGGCATCCGCAGCATGGTTCATTTTTTGGATCACCTTTCTTTTCTGCGTAGTTTCGAAATTGCTTGAAATCACCACAGCAAAGTGTAATTTTAGCATCGTGGTTGGCGAACGCCGCACAAGCTGCAAAGAACATCCATATATAATACTCGGTGTGGACGAGCTGGTGAATGTTATTCGAAGAACGAGACTCGAGCCGAGTATTATAGATGGAAGTTCTTCACCGTCAGACACCGTTCCCGTTCTCCGAAATAACAATAGTACCAGCGGTAAGTCGAGTATGTATAAAACATTTTTTGTTTTCAATTTTCTTACGGTTTCATCATTCATGACTAGTGACCAAATCTTAGCTATATAAATTAATATCTATGTATGCAATAGTTCAAAATATAGAGGAATACCATATTTTATTCTAACGCATCAATAAATATTAAAGTCTAAATGATTAATTAATTTATTAACACTATAATAAATAATATCCAACTTACAGAATGGTGCTGTATTTTTTTTGTAAACGGCGGCCGATAGTTTTCTTCCTTTCATACATTTTAGAAAAAGCACATTTTTTGGCGTGATGGTTTTTCTTAGTACTAATGCCATTTTTCTATTTTATTTTTTTGGATTTAATTTATTTGTAAATGTAGTTTCTATTGTTTTGTTAATTTTACTTGGAAATTTGGGCCATGACAGGGAGTCTGGTTTGAACAAAAGCTGTTGTGAAAGTAATTGCGTTTGAATTTTTTGTGTTCTTCTTTAATTTTTTCTTTTTCGTGGTAGAATGTTTGATTTTGTATTAAACCTTTTTGTAATGTCGGTCCTATACTTTTGAATATTTCGTTTATAATGTTTTGTAATTTAATAAAAAAACAAATCGTCGTGGCGCAGCTGTACAAGGGTGTCACTGCAACGCGACGGTAGTGTGTTCGATCCCCACTTGAAGAAGTGACATATGTATTTACATTTATATTTCCATTTCTTAACTCTGGTGTCGAGGCAAAGCGCGGCGTTGAATGCCTCCAAAATTCGGCAGAAAGTGGGGAACGTAGTGTCTTAACACTAGGTTCCCTCTGCATACCCTGCTCTATGCGGGATACAGCTTGAAGCGACAGTTCAAATGCACCATATTTACTAATTGTTAACAGGCATTTGCTCTGTAGAATAGGTATAATATTATTGTTTCATGCATTTGCTAAAGTTGTGAATACTAAAACAGCTGTATTTGCCAATTTTCTTCAAGAATCCGAATTTTTCCTTAAAATCACAAATTGTCAAATATCTGTCAACGTCAAATGGACAGAGACTGAGTTCCTCTACCCAATAACAGCCGTTGATCCGTCGATCGTGTTACACCTGTATATAGGTAGGTACGTATAATACTCTACTTTTTTATTCCTCTACTAGGGGGGTAGGCCCGGCTTACGAAGCGGCAAACGCTAGTCGCAGTCTCTGCAGACCTCTTTCGCCTCGTCCACTATCCTCCATACTGTGTACTCGAAAGTGAAACAAGGCTAGGGTGATCATAATTAAAATAAAACAACCTTTACTTACAGAATATATTTTAAAACAATATTATGCAAAAAAATATTATTATTACACTTTAAAAAACCATTTTAACCTAATGGTGACAGATTCAAATAATAAAACACATAATTCAAATACCACCCCCTAAGCTACAAAAAAAACAGAGAGTTCAATCATATCTCATTTTTTTAATTTTAATTTCCACCTATATTATAATACATATTATGATAAAGTCAACTCATCCTGTCCCAGTAGAGCAGCTCAATAGTTGTGGGTTCGGTTCGATGTCCACTGGTGTGAACGTTTAAATTTCAATTATTACTAGCTAGACGTGAATCTACCTTTTTTGTTCTTTCTTTCATATTCTAATCTTCCCTAAAAGCAGCTGGTGAAGGGACATCGTGTGGTGAAATGACATCCGACGGAACGGGTGGTGATGTGACATTGGAAATACCGGCTATTCCGCCACCTTCGCCGCCAATACCACCACCAGGAATACCACCACCAGGAATACCACCACCGGGAATACCACCACCGCCGATACCGCCACCGCCAATACCACCACCGGGAATACCATTACCATTACCCATTTGTGAACCCGTCAGAGCCTGGTCATGGAAATAAAATTAAAATATTTTAAAGTGGAGGACGGAGGGATTTCACACAAAGTTCCCTCTATTTACTCTGCTGTACGTGAAAAGTGTATTTTTAATAGCTTCACGCTAGTATCCCGCTCACAGCGAAATTTCAAGAAGACGATTCTTTTTAACGTGGTTTTTTTTTTATTATAGCCTATAATATATTTATACTGTAAGAAATAGTAGTAAGATGGTTTTGTAGTTTATCTTCACGCTCCATCGCACATAGCAGTTAAAGAAAATCTAGTGTCAAGACACTCTGAGTGGCGAAACGTCTAGTTTCCTATCTGCCTATTCGTTATGATTAAAGATATATAAAACATAATAAATAGATCTACAGTACGGCCAATGTGGCGTAGCCTTCTTGAAGTTAAGATTTCTATATATCTACACAGTACTATGAATAACTGACATACCTGACAGCATGAACACAATAGAAAAGTAAGGCAGGCGACACACGATGCGGTACACGCTAAGCCACCTACCGCTTGTGCTGGAGATGGGTCTAAAGAATTATAAATAAACTTTTCAAAGAAATGAATGAATGGAAAGAAGAGTATGCTTATAGAGAGGATTTACTTAAGTTGATTTTTGATTATGTTTAGCTTCTCGCTGTATTCTGCCTATACTAGTATGGTTGGAAGATGGAAATTAGTGTTAAGACACTCCGTTTTCACTTCCGAATTTTCGAGGCATTTTCTATACATATCTATATCATATCTTAATCTCAAATCTTAAATTCATGGTACATTTAAAACTTTAAATGTATATTTTCTAAGAATGTATATTTACTTCTGTCAGGGTTATCAGGTGGAGGATAGCCCGGATAGCCTTGATAGCCATAGCCCTGGCCTGGACCATAGCCCTGGCCTTGTGGATATTGACCAGGATAGCCTTGACTTGGAGGATAGTATTGACCTTGCTGGTATGCTTGACCTGGCGAATATTGTCCAGCGTATCCATGCCCTGGATATCCTTGGGCATAACCTGGTTGGTAATTGCCCTGCAAAATATCAAGAGCCAAAACAGTAAATAGAATTAAAAGAGACCAGAGACAGAAGATCTTTAATAAATGACGTAGCGTTTGGCGCTCCGTTCTCTCTGACCACCTCGTTAAAGCGTGAACCTAAGTTAAGTTAAGTTTTAAATTAATGTGTGTAAGTTTTTTAAGTTTCACGCTGTACACTATGTATAGCAAGGTAAGTAGAGACAACCAAGTAATATGCCACTTTGTTCCTCATGAGCCACCCAAATTAAGATCGTCTAAAAAAAATTCGTCCAGAAAACGTTTCAGATAATTTTGTTGGGTTTCGTACCTCTTAAGGAGAAAAGGAACCCTTATAAGATCACTTTGTTGAGCGTCCGTCTGTATGTTTGTCTGTCTGTCTGTCAAGAACCTTTATCTCGGGAACGCTCGGAGATATCGAGTTGAAATTCAAATCATATACTCAGATTTATGTTCTCTTAATTTCCTGAAAAAATCGTATTTCGACATTTGCTAATTATGACGAGACTTTTTGAGATATAATATCTCAAAAAACGACCACTATCTATCGAACGAACGAAAACTATCTTTCGACCATAGAGAGAATGAAAATTAATAGGGTATAGTCTGGCAAATATGTTATTGATAATGGGAAGCACGCGCGGCAAATTGCGCAGTATACGTATGCGCAGAGAACGTTCGATCAGTGTTACCCTGTTATGTTGTTTTACCCCACGTTTAGCAAATCACATCTACCTATACTATAATTAAAATATCCGTCTTTCATGTTTATGTTGTAGTTAATTATACAAAACGAAAATTTTATGAGGATACGTAAATATCGAAAAATAATAAGCTGTTCCATACATTGTTGTCGAGAATAAAATCAAGACTAGCCCGAAAAGTATAATCATTTTTTTTTGTCAATAAATATTTAATCAATTCTAAGCTTCTGCTTATATATCTAATGGCACATGATATTTATCTATCTATATATATATATATATATATACACTTATGTACAACATAAACATTCAGTATGCATAATACAAGCTTATATACAATGCAATATGGACAAAGAAATATGTGGCAATACTTAAGATTATATATATAAAAAAAAATATTGGGTAAATTATTTAAATAAATTTTGAGGTACAAAAAAAATGAGAGTGAGGTATCCCTTTGCCATACAAGTTACTGTGCGTCAGTGTGAGCGCTACGTCCTTACAGGAAATTCGCACCCACACATCTTTAAAGGTACAATCGAGCTCACACTATATTATTTAAACAAGAATATAATTAATTGTAAACAAAAATGCCGTTTACCGTTTTGATTGTTTGCTTTATTATTTCTCAATTTTTATTTTTTACTTTCTTGCATGCATTAATTAACGTTTTATTTTAATTAATTAATTTTTTTACGTATTTTTTTTAAATTTGCATTTTATTACTAATTATTTTTGTAAATGAACACTAACGGCCATTCCTTTTAATTTTTTACTTTTATATTTGACGTTTTATTTATAAAAAATTTATTTTTTACAATTTTTTTGTATTATTATATTATTATTTTTATTCTTTTATGTACCTTATTAAAATTACTTTTTTTTATTGAATTTGGATTGAGAAGATTTGTATGTGGCCCCATTATAATAATTTCAATTCAGTTTTTTATTTAATTTTTCAATTTGGTTATCCATAACATGATTTTGCATGTTGCTTAAGCTAACAAACACACTAATCATTATAATATTACTAGATAAATATGCTCTACTACGCCATTCCGTATATATGATGCTATCATATGATATTATATTCATATTTCATAGTAATGAACTGATAGCGTTGCGCTCGACTGTACCGTAGCCCGGTCACACCCCGCGCCGTTTCCCCGCGAGCCCTTAAGGGGAATCGGTCCGGCGTGAGCGGGTGTCTATGTGCAGACATCAAAATACGCTTTCTGCGCAATTTGCCGCGCGTGCTTCCCATTATCAATAACATATTTGCCAGACTATACTTGGTTTTACTTGACGTCAGATTGACAGTTAACCTGTCATTACCCATTTAAAGGTTTTCACGTGTATTTGAAAAATAAAAATAATAATTTACTATTTTATTTATTTATTATATTTAAATATAAATGATTATAAGATAACTTTAAAATGGTGGTGACTGAAGATAAAGAATATGACTTCTTCGTAGCGAGTAAAATAGGTTCTTTCAAACGTAAGTATTTAAACTATCGATAAACACATTGTTTTCATAAAACAAACTATAAAACGTATAGTATTATTATCTAAAACTTACTGTTAATATTATTTAAAACTTCCATTTCTCAATTTACCTTTCCCTAAATAAAAAAAATACATTATATTCAGAAATATACAACAAAATGTGAAAAAGTTTAACTTTAATAATTGTAGGCTATAGTTTGATATTTTTTATAATTATTTAAGTAGAGTTAACTAATGTAACTAAAATGTTATAAAACTAAATAAGATTTTTTTATGGTTAACCATTTTTAAAAATTCCTGCATACAATTTAATACTCAACACTGATTTAAATGACAAAATCTTATTAATATTTAATTAACTATACAATATATTTTAACATTCCATTCAACCATTAATTTCTTTTCAGACATAAAATATCATACAGATGTATCAAAGAACAGTAAACAATATATAGAGAATCTGGTAGACATAAAAAGTTTACAAAAAGAAGATGCAATCACATCAATGGTGTGGGGTAATATGGAACAAACAGAAATAATTATTGGAAGGAAAAATCAACAGGTTAGATATATTTATAGAATCTTTAAAAATTACTGGATTATTCATAAGTTATTCTTTAAAAATTAATGTGCAACATAAATTTTCACTATTTATTTAAGTAATAATAACTCTAGTAGTCTAGTTTACTTTAATGTCTCCTCAAAATTAGCTCAGCTGTTGGCAAGGCAAGACTTATTTTAATATTTAAACAATAAGAGTGAATTTTATTTTTTACATTATTGGTTTCATTTTTACTTACTATTGTGAAATAAAAATTAGCTAAGTAAGTATTTGTATATAGAATATGATACATTCTATGTATCTGAGGCAACTCTGACAGTCTAATAAAGTAAAGTCATGGTTTTAGGTTCAATCTGGGTCGCAAATATATAATTGATTACACTTCATTCTAACATCCCTGCTAATAAAAAAAATATTTTTACAGGTCCAAATATACAATACTTTGGAAGGTTTCACAAAAACATATACAGCTAATTTTGGAAATGGTGACATAATAGGACTGGGTAAATACAAAAGGAGGTTAATAGCTGGTCTGTCCAGTGGAGTGGTCCAAGTTTGGTCGAAGAAAGACAATTTTGTGGTAAATACAGGGGCAAAATTGGATAAAATTAAAGTTTTTAATGGAGATGCTGATGTTTTTGCCACAGGTATGTATATATTTATATAGAGATTGAACAATTTGATGTACTATTTTATTTCATTTTTGATATTTTTTTAGCTTCATGCTGTGCCCTGTATATAGCAGGGTAAGAAGGAGGAACATGTGTTAAGATACTCCATTGCCAACTTTCTGTGAATTTTCGAGACATTGAATGAAGAATGGTAGAACTCAATGCCATGCTTTGTCTTGAAATAAAAATAAAATAATTCATTTCCTTGAGAAGAGAGCGAGGGAATTGAGCCTACATTTGTTGCGTACACAGTTACAAGCTGTGCCACTAGGTTCCCAGGTTACCTCTGCCTCCCCTGCTATGGACGGAATACAGTGTGCAGCTGAAAAAAATTGGATTGTATAATAGAATCTTATGCAAACAAAACATTTCAAATACAATTTTTCTTTATTAGGACAATGTACATTTTTTAAAATTATTATATTGAGATCAAATATGTTTTGCTATTTATTGTATATTTTTAAATTATTTCTATTACAAATTGTACTTTATATAATTAATTTATTCCTATTTTGGCTATTTATAATCAGTATGAACATCAAAATGAAAATTTCAATCAATTCAAAACAAAGTAACAAACAATAAATGATCTTCACTTGATACAAAATGATAATTCTCCAGGTGGAGAAGAAAATGAACTTAAAGTATGGAAAATTGGTGAAGCTACACCAATTTTTACAGCAAAAAATCTTCCCCATGACTGGTTACAACTAAGAAAGCCAGTTTGGGTCACTGACTTGACATTTCTTTCTGAAGAAGTTATAGCTATTTGTTCCAGATATGGTTATGTTAGGTAAAGATACAAATTGTTATATATTTTGTATATCTTTTTATCTTCACTTTATATCCTGCATATAGCTGAGTGCCTACTCAGGGAACATATTGTTAAGACATGAGGCATCACGGAACTCAACACCAAGTTTTGTCTTGTTGCCAGAGCAAGGAAATGACAATATTAAGTGACTCCTTCCTATGAGTGGAACTCATAGGAAGGAGTCACTTAATATTGAACCCACTAGGACAATTTTATAGGTTTTGAAATTTGAATTTATTCTTTAATATTTCAAATTCACTTTCTTCAGACTTCAACTTCACTGTTGTATTTTCAAATTCATCATTCTAGTATGTTTCAAATTTACATAGTTAAATTTCAAGTTTACTTTTTAAATTTCAATTTCATCCTGTTAACGAACTAATTCCATTCATCCATCAAAAGCACATATGACATAGCTTGTCTTGGCCTAAATATTAAAAGCTTAAATTCTATATATTTCAGATTATACGACACCAGAGCGCAAAGGAGGCCTGTGTGTAATGTTGAATTTGATAAAATGGCAGCCACTTGTATTACACCGGGATTTGATGAACGGTAAGAGATTTATTATTTCTTAGCAGTCAATATCTATATTAATATTATAAAACTGAAGAATTAGTTTGTCTATAATAATATTATACAGCGAAAAAGTTAGTTTGGTTGAACGAACTTATCCCAGGAAGTGCTGCCCCTCCTCCTGTGTGTCTCTGCGCCGCGACGACCTCCATATTATATTACCATTTAAATTTGAATATCCAACAACAACATTTTGGCGCAGGGACACAAGGGTGCGATTGTAAACGCGACAGTTGTGGACTCGATTCCCACTCGAGGGAATGACGACGAGTAGGGGTCGAACCCACAACCTGACGCATTTACAGTCTCACACTTGTGAGAGAAGTGAAGAGTGTTGAATATACTCAGTGCAAACCGTGAGTAGACTTTAATTATTCACCATCATAAAAGTACATCCCCGTGGAGAAGGAATATCGCGACCGTAGGTTCTTCTTTGCAAATCCTGTTAATATAAAAAGAAATCTATTTTTCAATCCACAGCCAAGTATGCGTAGGCTTCGGCATAGGTCACATCCACCAGGTCGATCTTCGACGAGGAAAACCAGACAAGGGCTATAAGGGTTGCGTGGGTGCCGTCAC
>JAEBDU010010512.1:0-49555 GCA_016802625.1 Heliconius numata | reverse complement strand
GTGGGCTTGCAAGTACTGATTCGTGTTCCTTTTTCATATTGTTTTGTGTATCTTTTTGTACTGGTGGGTCATTTCTGGCATCTTTGGCAGTTTCAAGGCGATTAGCTTCAGGTCTCAAGCTCTTTGGTGGTTCCAAAAGAGAGTCGTATATTCCGATTAATGTAGGCGTTAAGTCCGTCGTACTACCTGGAAGAAAGGAAACAAACATATTTGAATCAATATTCTCTATGCTACAAAACAATAAAATATATAAATAAAATACTTTTATATTAAAATATCGCAAAAATTAACATAAAGTGGAAATATCATCAAATTACTAATTATTAGATATGTCAGTTACTCCATTTCCATTTTCCAAATGTTTAAATAAATTCCACAATGGAGAAAAGTTATTGTTTAATCAGACTGTAGGAACTCTTAATTGGGTATATTTATAATATACTCATATAATTTAATTACACGAGTGAAATTACCACAGATTGATATAGTAATACTTAAGCAATACAAATAGAATTTGTACCAACTAATTTATTACCTTAAGTCCACATTAAAGTTATTTTAAAAGCCTGAACTAAACAATCCTATAAATTCTTACACTCCTAATGTAAACAAAACAAAAAAAAACGATTTATTTTTTTATCGCCATAACGTCAGGATTATGTCATTCTTTAACAAAAAGGCTTTTAGTTAGTGGATGGAATTCTGATGAAATGGTAGCGATGACTAGACGATGTTTGTCGAAAAACACTAATTTTTATTTGAAACAAAAATATTGCTTTTTAACCAACCTCAGTAAAAGATGACAATCTGTAGGTAATACTTTATAGTTCAATATTATTTCGGACGTATTTGTGGCTTATATAAATACTAGGGCAAGCGTCTTTGGACATAAATTTCAAATATATATTAAAGTTTAACTTATAAAATGAATAACTATAATTTTCTTTTCTTCTAAACTAGTATGTAATAACGACAGTATTATATAGCAATATTAATATACATAAATGTAATATTTACAGTTAAACACCAAAAGAACAACCATTCAAAACTGGCAAAGTCCCATTTCAAATCAATTTTCTACTTATCTAAACTATAATTTAACTTCTAATCGAATTTGTTTAGGTTAGTGCTATGCTCATAAAAAGTTTATGGCAATTTAAGTGCTCCTACCCGTATAGAGTAGTGAGTTATCTCTTATTTTAATTCCATTATATATACGTCTTTCCTTATTGGATGTCCTTTTTAAGGCAACGCAACAAACGTAGCGGGATTGATTCCCGTGAAGAGACGAAGGTATTTCCATTAACTTGATAACGGTTAAAGTGGGGTAAACGGATAAATATAAAATTAAACTTGGAAATTATACTTAAAATACAAACATGTTAAAATATATTTGTAACTAAGTACATAAAGAGGTATAAAAATTTTCTTAGATATCACTTTAATTTTAAGACTCTCCATTCTCCATTAAGACATTTCAGCCCCCGACTCTCTGCCGAAATTTCGAAGCATTGCGTTTTGAGTGGCGGAACTTAACGCCACGCTTTGCCTCACTATCTGGTAATGAGAAAGGAAAAAATGAAAATATTAAATATTTCATACCCTCGAGTAGGACTATAATCCAAGTGTTCCAAGAGTTTGTTTTTGTGACCTAGAAAATTATTAATTCTATTTAGTTCGCAAGATCTATTACGACATTATTTGGGATCTTAAGCAGCTGACTGCTGCGGAAGCGACTCATTGTTAAGGGCAGAGATCATAGACAAGCTAAGTAGCGTTAGCAAGTAAAATATAAGAATCAAATCTAATATGAATTAGTTAATAAGTCCTTTACGTTTATTGTAGCCTTTGAAGTAAACGTGTCTGATTAAGGCAATAACTCCCGAATTCTGCTATTTTACTAACCAGATACCACCTGGAGGGTAAATAATTTTTTTTTTTTTTTCCAAGAGGGGATAGAATCCACAACCATCGCTTTTGAAGATTAGACACTGCACCACAAGGAACAATATTTTTTTCAAAGGGTATCCATGTATCAGCATACATATATTTTAAAAATAAAATAAAATTCTTAAAAGTTTTAAAGCTTGAGATTTTTGTGGTAACCGTACCCAATTTCATAGAGCTTCATTAATAAATTATTACGTGTAGTGTACTTGTTCTTATAACCTACATATTTCAAGTGCAATTTGAACAAATTGGTTATCATTATAAAATGTATGAATTCTATTATAACGATATATATTTTTACTATTAAAAATATATTTTAAATATAAACCAGTGACCTATTTATACAAAGTAACTAATTATTTATTCTTACACTACATCATTGTCTTTATTTAAAATAAATAAAAAAATCAGCTTCACGCTGTATCCCGCACACAGCAGGGTAGGCATAGAGAACGTAGTGTTAAGACACTCTGTTCCCCACTTTCTGCCGAATTTTGGAGGCATTGCGTTTATTGGCAGAACTCAACACCGCAATTCTCTTTATTTAAGTATCTCAATTAAAGTACCGCTATATGTATTACGCAAAATCGTGGGCGTTAACTAGTGTTATAAAAGGCGACATGATGGCCTGAAATTACAACTTCCAATCTAAAATACTCTTTCCGTAGTAATGTATTATTTCTTATGTAATACTAGTAACAGTAATATTTGTATGTTTCTATTATAATTTTTAAAATAAAATATTGAATAATTATTAACACGAAACGCTTCCAGAATCTGGAAAGTAGGGAGCTTCTATGTTTGGGTTAGAGGATGTCTTCAGGGTGTTATCAGCACTAGGTTCCCTCTACACCGCTACACTGCTACTGGATGCAGTATAAAGAACACAAAGTAATTATTTTCACTATTTAAATGAAAAAAAATTAAAACACTTCAAATGTGTATAAATAAATTTATGATAATAGTATATAGCTTTGAATCTACAATGAAGATATTTAAAATAATTCAAAACCGCAGCTTTTTATTAAAACATGCACTTAAAAAATATATTTTAAAGCTAAGTTGCATCACTTAATATCATAAAAACACATTTAAAAATATTTAAAAATCACAATTAAGATATTTCATCGGCAAAATAACGTAGACGTACGAGCAGAGTCAGGTCAAAGTACTAGTGTATTAAATTTACAAGTATCTAGGACAAATGGAAAACGGATGTACTGCATCATATGATTTACTCGGGCAGACCTTAATTTTGTAATGCGAAATACGAATAACTGATTTGTCACGTTCTTTAATGATAGGACGGCGAACTTATCTATTATTAGGAAACTACTTAATTAATATTGAAATGTAAGAAAATTTATGTTATCCAAATGGATAACATAAATGAGGCCGTAGTGGTGCAACGGCACAAGGGTTTGACTGTAACGCGACGGTTGTGGGTTCGATCCCCACTCGAGGAAGTGAAATATTTATTTACGTTTATATTTCTATTTTCTTCGCTCTGGGGTCGAGGCAAAGCGCGGCATTGAGTTCTGCCACTCAACACGCAATGCCGCCAGAATTCGGCAGAAAATTGGGGAACGGAGTGTCTTAACACTAGGTTCCGTCTGCCTACCCTGCTGTGTGAGGGATACAGCGTGAAGCTGATTTTTTCAAATAGATATTGTATCTATACTTAATATTGTATAGTTGAAGTGTTTGTTAAGTTTAATGTCTCAAGGTCTCTTCTATTGGATAGTTTTTTTAATGTTATTCAAAAAAAGTTACCCATACGGATGCCCGCATGCCTATAATTCAACGCTTATATTATTTATTTCTAGTTTAGATTTGCACTTCCCATGCCATTGAACTTCCGATTAATAAACAACACAAAAAAGTGAAGCGATCAAAGGATTCCACTTCCCGTCCGGCTTTAGGTTTCAATCAATACCAGAGTTAATGTACCTAAATCAACGCTTTTCCTACGGCTCTGGTGCTTTGATTCTATTTTTAAATCTTTTCGTTCTCCACTTTCCTCGTGACTCGTGTATCGAGCAAAAGAGAAGGAAAGCTGAGAAGTTTGCCTTGTTGAAAGTGTTAATCTAAACAACTACTGGCTCAAATTGAACAATTCTTTGTGTGTTGTATAGAGTCTATCAAGGAAGTATATATACAATATTACATTATCGTAACGAACCCCCTCCCCTATTACCCCCCACCCCTATTGTACATACGGTCATTGTTAACTCGCGCACTTATAAAGTTTTTCATATCAGAACGAATAGCGATTTAATTTGACCACAAGAGCGACGCCAAAAGTAAAAGTTAATATAATTTAAGGAACTTAGAAAAACTTAAAAAACCTCTTTAAATATTTAGCATGCTATTTCAACCAGCTTAGTCTAGTAAGCCTTTCGTAACTAGGTACTTCAATAAGTTGAAAAGACAATCGTCACTCAAAAGGCATTTAATCGTTCAATATCTATAACCAAGGTTACCTGACAGAACTCAACAATAGATTTTCCTTGAACTACTAACCTATGCCGATTCGAATAGCAACAAATGATCGCGAATACTAATAGTTCTTCATTTAGAACTATTTTCAGTAAGTATAAGTTGGACGTGGGATTTTCAGGAAATTTTTGAAAATACATTTTTTTCTTGAAATTAATTGGCAATTATATTATCAACTGTAATAAACTTAATTTAAAAGAATGAATTCTTAACTGTCACCACTGTGGCGCAGTAGCGAGCGCCTAACTGAAAACGCAATGGGTTCGATTCCGACTTGGGGGAATGAATTTGATTTTTATTTCCTCGCTCTGATAAGAAATAAACTCGATGCTGCGTGGACAACGCAGTGTCTTTAGAAATAGGTTCCCTGTGCCTACACTACTACATGCGGCATACAGCGTAAAGCAAAACCGCCATTAACATAAATACTACGATTTACACAATTGTACTTGTATTTTTATAAAAATCTATTAGCATATCAACGGTTGTCAATCTCAATCAATGAACGCATAATACTCGATTTGTTCAGGTAACTCCCAATTTGAGTTTGTCAGTCAGAGTCAGTCGTGAGATACTTGAAAAGTTTGGAACAGAAATAACTGTAGAGTCAATTCGTGGCAGAAACATAAAATCGTTAGTGGTTAGTATTCAAAATATTAACTAGGAAATAATAATAATAAATTGGAAAATGCACTTAAAAAGAAAACACAAAACTAACTATATCCTTTCGGTTCACAGGAATCACAGGTAACCAAGTATAGTACATGAGTCACAGACACGTGTGGAATGAGCAGTTATAGCTTTGTTTTGCTTTGAATCGCTTAAAATGGTAGTGCGGGCGGCGCGAGTTGTTGTGCTTAATGTTAACTACTGTAATTGTATACACTCTTCACGCTGTATTCTGCGTATTCGTGGGCGTAGAAATACGGGATTGAAATGGTCTGTACCCAATCAAGAACTTTTACTAATAAAAATAAGGTTTAAATTATAAAAAACTTTTACACATAAATATCATTTTAAGCTATTGTACTTAAGTTATTTTAGCTTCCCGCAGTACCCGCATATAACAGGGCAAAATTTTGTGTTCAGATATTCCATTACCCATTTTTAAGCCATTTAGACACAGAATTTAAACACTGATAGAAACGAAGATAAATATTTTTGACATTTTTCAAGTATTATTCCACCTTTAGGAAAGAAAAAGATAGACAGACAGAAAAATAAAGGAAATTAGTAAGCTCCCTTAGAATCACAATAAATAGTTAAAACAAAGCATCTTTTGTAGGTTTAAATTAGCAATCGGTATGTTTAAAAGGTATATGCATCATAGAATCAAAAGGAAAATGGTATGCATAACTGTAGGGTTAAGTGAAAGTGCAATTGCAAGGGACAATACTCGTACTTGATCGACGGGCGTGCTCTATGGCATTAATGTGACGGATTTGAACAGTGGGAAAGTCACATGTTCATTATGAAGATGTTTATAATTTGTGGCAACTAATTATGATAATAAATCTATTTTAACGTATGGGGAACGGAGTGTCTTAACACTATGTACCTTCTGTCGGCGGGATACCGCGTGAAGCTTAATAAATAGTTTGTACGTTTTAATATTGATTACTCAACCTGTTGTCTAATTTTTTGTGGAAAGTGGAGAAGGGAAAATGTGTGGCGCCTGACGCTGGGTTCCGCCAGTGAGAGAGAAAAATGATGTCTTGGGACTAGGTTCTATTTGTCAAATGCGCCTTGCGGGACAAAGCGTTAAGCGAAAGCTTACAACGTTATGTATACTAAATGTTTACATTCGATACAATAAATTTTTTATATTAACCGAATCGGTACCTATAGAAATTACTTCGTTCTCCGTCCTCAACTAAAAAAACTATTTAAATTAAATTGCTATAATATCAAGAACTATTATAGAAATTTATTTAGAACATTTGACATTTATTTAAACTTTTCCTCTATAAAGACATAATAAAAATTCTGGCTGAATAATTAAGCCATTGCTCGCCATGTTTTAAAAATTGACAAGACACGAGTATAATCTGTGGCATCGTTTTCCCGCGTCGAAATGGCGCCTACATCTCCGGCGCCGGCGCCGATAGCATATTATGTACTTTCGAACAAGTGAAAACGATCATTTATTTCTTCACATGTTTAAAAAAGTTGTATGTGTAGGGTTACAACATAAAGTTACATAGTAAACTTATAGACACTCCTTTTAGGTACTATTGTGGATATGATATTATTTTTTATTAATTCACATTCACATATTATAGAGTAGGCAGAATATGTAGTGCTTTGATACTCTGTTCTCAACTTTCCGGCCAATTTTCGAGATAATGTATATTGATTGACGAAAAACAATGCCGTGGTTTGTTTTCTTTTCTGAGCGATTTCCTCGACCGAATGTAAGTAGTGTGCTCTGGTCTACTGGAAACTCTCTGGAAGTTTTCAATCAGACTGAGTAAATATTTTTAATATTCCTGACTAATTCGGCGGATAGTGGAAGACGAAAGTCTCTTAATGGGAACGGAGTGTCTTAACAATAGGTTTCCAGGATACCTCTGCCTACAGCGCTATGTTCGAGACATAGTGTAAAGCTAAAAAATTACTCCATTTAGTAGATTTTGTAGATACATACAATATTACATAACAAATAATAACCTATAATAAGGCCTTCAATTATGTTTTCTAGAACATTATTTAACAGTTATGTTTTTTAAAGTCACTTTAAATTACACTTAAACATTTATATAATCCTATAAATATTCAGAATATGGTCATAATATCGATGCGCTCAAGATTCTACTAGTTTTCATTCGAGTTGTTCCCAGCAAGTTGCAAGTCTGTGAATAAGTAATAATAATTGATGGCATTATTAACTTAACAACTTGTACTTGCCGGGGCTGTTCTAGAGATCTTTTCATTTTTTATTAAATATTAAAATTTAAGTCTATATAAAAATGGCCTAACTGAGGAAACAAAAGATTTGAAGCTTAATATATTATATTTATTAATATTACAAGGGGACCTGGGAGTGTAAAGACACTCCGTTCCCATTAAGATAATTACGTTCCCCACTTTCCGTCGAATGCCGCACTTTACCCTACCAGAACGGGAGTATAAAATAGTATATTACCCCGAGCGAGAATCAAACCTAGGTACAACAATAATATAGTTTTCTCTACATAATATGCATGAAATGAATTAAAATTAAATAGTAGTGTTAAATGTAAAACGAAAATAATCGATTCGTAGCCTAATTAGATAGCTCTTTCGTAAACGATGACTTATTGTCATCTCACCAATAAAATACAACATTACTTTGATCTTTATGGAGTTAAATATTACTGTATAATTAACTTCATGTCATAAATGAAGAAAGATAAAATTCGACACAGTCCCTATATTTTAATCGATTGTAATTTAAAAATCGATTTGTACATATCGAGTGATCACACATAAAACGATAAGTTACACCAATAAACATAACTTACAGTTGCCAATATAAAACATTACATTTTATTGTAAGAATCCATTGATTTATTATAGAGTTTGTATTCGTAAAGAGTTTCTTAAATTATACGAGTATATATTATCTGTATTATAATAGAATTATAAATACATATAGTTAAAACTTTAATTAAATAAATATAAAAAATACATAATTAAAGAGTAATTTCGTTCCTTTAATGCTAAGTGATAAATAAATTCAAATAAATATTTTTAAATATGTTTTTTTTTTATTTTTAAAAATTCCATTCTGGTTCATCATTTTATAAGTCCGTCATGGTGCAGAGACACAAAGGTGCGACTGTTACAGGATAGTTATGAGTTCGATTCCCAGTCGAGGTAATGAATTATTATTTTATTTCTTCGCTCTGGCACCAAAAAGTCTGGCATTGTGTCCGAATTCCGCCACTCGCTGTGACTCGAAAAAAGGCGGAAGTGCAAAACAGAGTGAACTTAACACTAGGTTCCCTCTGTCTATTTGTTTTTATCAATAATAGGTAAATCCAGTCAGTCTGGAAGGCAAGATGCTCACATGCCAGCATTATCTGTAGAGATAACTAATGAATATGCATGAGCGTTAACGGTTATACTTAAGCCTATTACTAACAATATTGCAATGTATGAAGATTTTATTGGAAAAAGCTATTTTCACAATATTGTTTTATTGTACCTAATGGTTGAAAGTTAAAACCTGCGTTGGCAGATTATATCTCAGACAAAAGCGGGATTTTTTAACCGTTTCAAGTAAAAAATTTTAATGCTTTCGCCAAAAGTGAGACAGAAAAAAATATAAATAGTAGTAGTTCCTAGTTTAGTGAAAGCGGGACCATGCCAGTCCCACACGTTTAATTTAGTGGCTATAAGTTACGTCTGGGAACGCTGTTAAGCACAAACTAATAGGAAACTACTAGTAGAAAACAATGTCTCTTTCTTAATTATTAGAGTTTTATACTCTTCATAAAAAAATATGTAATAGACAAACGATTATAAAAGGAATAACATTGAAAAACAAAGCATTTCGTTTGTCTACATTCGATTTTATCTTTTTAAAAATAATATAAATAAAGCGCGAATGGAACAACTTTTTTCTTTTAAACTAAAGCAAAAAGGTATTCGTGCATTGCGTGCGTTAATATAAATTATACACTTCTTCATTAACTCCCCGCGTGGTTACGTTACTATAAGAAGGGTTATTAACCCTTATCTTCATTTTGTATAGTATACTATACATACAACTTCATAAAAATATATGATCGCTATAAAATAATTTTTAACTTAGTTTTATTAAACATATGATATTTCTAGACATTTATTTATACTTCAAAAATAAAAATAGTAGTTTATCTATGATAGTTTTAAAAAAATTGTCAAAAATAAATGTCAAAACGCGCTGCTCAGATTTATCTAAGGTAAGTTTTATTTTATTTTTACGTTTCTACTCCTAAATATGTATGTTTATTATAAAATACACATGCCTAAATGTATGTTCTTACACATTTTTATATATATGGTGATGTCGCTATATGAATTAGTATATTTTTGTCGTGTTTTTTAATAACGTATATTATACTATACATTGCCGCAGTTGCAGTCGTTTACCTTTCGTCGGTGGTGTATAGTATAATATACATTGCCAACTTCACAGGATCAATATTTTTTGGAACTTTACTATAAAATGTAAATTTCAAGTATGTCTTTCTTATATACTAAACCAATTTTATTATAATGTAAAAGGCAGTTGTACTGATGTTGGACTGCCGCCTTGATATAGTGGTTCTAGAAAGCTTACACACAAAGTTGTGGGTTCGATTCCCATAAAAAATACTACTATTATTATTACTGCATGACTACCTAACTATATAAAGGGACAAATAATATTACATTCATTATTTACCTATTTATAACACAATATGGTTTGGCTTATCTTTGGTGTCGGTTTTTTGCATGTTTCTTTTGCTTTGGTTGTAGACTCTATGGGTGATAGAGCTAGGCGCATTTTCTCCTTGGTGCCTGAAGAGAATGCAGACTCTGACACAAGTGACGGAGCTAGTAACAGTAATGAAGCTGGAATAATTGGATCAACAAAAAGTTCTCCAGAGCCATCGATAAATTCAAATCTCGAAAGGTTGAACCTCCTACAAATTTCTGATTATAAGATAGGAACGCATGCAGCGGATATTTATGCCGATTCCACCGAAGTGCCTCTTACACCTCATTCATTCCTTCATTACAAGAAAGAATGAAGAAAGAAGAAAATCGACGTCAATATAAACCAAATAAGCCTTGTAAATGAAGTTTCAAGAACTTAATCATAGTCGGTGTGTGACATCATGTATGAGTTCTTGCTCTACATAAGAGATGACACTTTTACGGGCATTATCGCTGAAGAAGAAGAAGAGACTATGGGTGTTGGAAGTAAAATAGTTCTAGCTTTATATACGACTATTAAGTCGAAACATTTTAGTGAAAAATTTACACGATTTCCCGCCAAGCAAAAATACAAAACCGGTATCTTCACGACCAGTCGATGATATTGGCTATGACAAATATCACCATTGGCCGCAAATAACCGGATATTAAATGTGCAAGTACTGCAAAGCTGTACTGCTGGCCAGGCACGTACCATGTGCATAAAATGTAATGTGATTCACCAGGTTGTGTGAAGAATCGAAGGTGTTTTTTGGAGTACCACCGCAAGCAATAGGATCTCTGAATTATTATTTTGTAACAAAAAATTGTTTGAGAATGATTTTTTTAATTAAACATTTTTACTTCCATCAATATAGTTGTTTTTATCTAAAATCATGTTATTTACAATAATCTTTCAGTATATTTTAAAAGCTGCCAGTAACATTTCCACTCTACCTAAGCAGCGCAATGTATAGTATAATATACATTCTTAGAAATGCGGTAATCACTGTACGTGTAGCAATGTATAGTATAGTATACATCGTGTTTTTCCGAAATTTTCATATTATGATTTTTTAATTTATTTTTTTTATGTTTTTTATAGCCCAAAGAAGCTACCAGTATGCATATTTTTTGCTTTTTTTAAAAAAAATTTTTTTGCGAAGATAAGGGTTAATTAGCGCGATATAATAAAATATGGCAGTGCGTGTTTTATTCTGTTATTGATTTTTCATTTAGTTTGTGTACAATGTACTTTTTTTAGTTTCACGCCGTATCCCGCACATAGCAGGGTATGCAGTAACCTAGTGATAAGACATTCCGTTTCCCATTAAGACACTTCCGTTCCCAACTTTTCAATGAATTCTTGAGACATTGTGTGTTGACTGTTGAGTAGCGGAACTCAACGGCGCGCTTTGCCTCGTTACCAGAGCGAGGAAATAAAAATGTATTTATTTATAGAATGTATATAATTTTTATGATATTTTAAAGTATTATTAAAATTTACGATTGTAATCATCTTTATGGCTGTATGGCTCGTAGTAGAATTGAGTTGATATAAGCCACAGGATAAGCGAATAAAAGCTTAAGTTAGTTACAAAGTTAAGTTTAAGTTGGATGCCAGTCCGCGCATGTCATCTGCGTTTTTTTTTGTATAAATAATTGAATTAAATATATTTCGTTATTTTGCTTCATAAACGAGGTCGCGTTGTCAGCTTTATAAAAATGTGTACGTAAACCGTACTAAGACTAAGGCCATCATGACACAGCGTGAGATTAAAAAAAGCGATGCGGTTCGATCCAGTAAGGTAATGTGTTGAGTTACACCACTTAGCTGGCATTGCCGAATTTTAGCAGAAAAAGGAATACAGAATGTCTTAACATTGTATTCTATCAGACTTTCCGACCGTATTGTATATCAATTTGAAACATTTATTCGCCAAAAGTCAAAGAACTTATTAAGTTGTAAATAAAACATTGTTTTTTAAAGCGCAATACACCGAATTATAAATGAAGCGCGTGCGCATCGCGACACATGTTCACGAGTCTCCCACGGTGACAGATGATTCGAAAATCGGATACCTACTGCATTCCGAACCGCTTTTTTAAATGGCGATGAAATTTTTGTGGTTATTGACGGCTGGATGGCTGTTGTTTTAAATAAATATATAAACAAGCCTTTCCTCATAATGAGCTGACTGATAAATATACATACATATATAGATATATATTAATTTATAATTTAAACTGTAATTTACAATTAATATATTCTCAGCATTGTTCATATTATTTTATCAGTCGGCACATAATTTATAAATATAATACTCCAACAATGTATCATTTAAATAATAAATGTTGGTTACTAAAAGTAGGTGCACACATTAAAAAACCAATTATTATTATTTATAACAATTTTGAGAACACATTCGAAAAAAATTAAAGCAATATTTCAAGAAGCAAATAAAATAAATCATATCAGTCCGTTCCCGCCATTTTATCTGTCATAATGACAGCACAGATAATAAATAATGACCCAATGACTAATATCCGATATTTTACTCTGGCACCACCCACCGGGTACAGTTATAATTGCATATTGATATCTTTGATCGAAATTAGCGCAATAAAACTATAATGATTAGTGATTACTGAATTTTTAATGGCCGCAGCTATTATGGTTAATTTGGAAATGTGGGTGTCTTTATAGTTGTGTTTATTTAGTAAACAAACATGTTTTATTTATAGATACGGTTATCTAACATGGCGGCGTACACGAGACCTGTAGTCAAATTTGGGGTAATTAATGCAACCGTCAGCGGTCGGTCAGATACCGGTATAATGTGTTTAAGATAGAAACAAAATAATGTAATTTTTTCCTAGTCTAGTATAAATTAAGATTAGACTACATAATCTGTAAAAATATTGTATATTCGCCTGTACTTTCTTTATTTCGGTGTAAAATAATCTATACTAAAATTAAAGAGTTTGCTTGGTTGAACGCACTGATCTCAAGAACTACTGGTTGTATAGAAAAAAAAAGAAATGAATCAAAATCATCATTATTTAATTTTCATTATTCTAATTAAAGTATACCACAAAATAGGCTATAATATATAAAAACACATACCCATCAAAAATATCAAAGGCAAAGGCTTAATCAGTAATAGTTAGTGGAATATGTTAATTTCGACCTGAGCGTGGCGCCGTTTGAACACTTCTAAGACATCTTGAATAATGTGAGTGACACCATTTGCATTCCTCACATAGCTGGCGTGGTGAAAAGACTTAAGCAGTTTTAAAACTGTAATGCCTTCACATAGATTATATCTAAGATTTGACATTTTGATATAATTAATTTTGTTTATTACAAAAAATAAGCTTTATACGGTGGGCTAGTCAATAAAATTTTGAATGGAATTTTACAAGTTACAAAAAAATATCATAAAAACTTGCAGTAAGCTAGCCGGAATGTTCTTTCTATAAAATAAAATTTTCTCCTAATCGCTCTGCAATGAAGAATCGAACTCAAACAGAAAAAGAAATAAAAAGATTAAATTTACATTCATGACAAAATAACCATGGAAATATGTACATATACTCTCCTAACTTTAATAATTTTAGAGACATGAACCCACAATATGTCAGTTTAAAAGTATATGATCTAGAAAATTTATATGAAATTTATATTTAGTTACACTTTCTACATAGAAAACCACCGATTTCACCCATTGTGGTCACTTCCTTGAAACCTATTTTCTGATATAAATGTACACGTATTGTTCAAAAATTTTATAAATAACAATTATTAATAAATATCGACAACAATTTAAAATCAATTTTAAATTACATTATTTTGAACCGAATAATTCTATTCTAATATTTAAACATTTACGAACACTACTTAACTAGTATGTTTTTAAACTTAAGTAGTATTTTTCCAGCAAACCAAATTAATAATACTATTACGAAAATTGCAAGTAGCATTACCTACGCTAGCTTCTCTATTTTTAGCCACTTACCTTACCGAACCTTAGACAGGAACAATCTAGTGTTAAGACACTTACTATTCCATTGGAATCCAACCTCCATTTCAAAATAAATAATTAATCCCCCAATGCGGATTGAACTCAAAATCATCGCATTTACATTCCGACATTGTCTCACTGCGCCAAAAAAGTAAAAAGCGCGAACAAATATACAAGAATTAATAATTATAATTCACAGGAAAATAATAATTTTAACTTATTCCACTTGTCTCGCAACGTCAATTCAGGTTCCGTGGGAAACACGGCCGTGGAGGATACTGATAAGCCACCAGCCGGGCCATTGCTCAAAACTGAGTTGCAAATGCACACTCTCGCTTTCCAATACCTGTTATCCAAAAGGAAATCCTATTTATCTCGGGTTAAATATTACTAAAGTCAATCTTATCTGATGTACTAGTGATACGATAATATCGATAACGTTGTTTCGTAACATGTAATTATAAAGGTTATGCGAAATAGTGTCGGTTATCGATATCGATATTATTTAATGGCCGCCTAGATGTGATTAGTTTTGTTTACTGTGTCAGAGGTTGTAGCTTGTGCTTGTGCTTGATTTAGATAAATACCAAAGTAAAATACTTTTTCAATGAAAGGATTAATGAAAAAAAAATATAATCATAACAAAATTATCATTTTTTTACTCTTTAAAATAAAGTGACAAATCACTTAGTTTCATTTTAAATTCTTCAAACAAAATAAAAATACCACGTTTTTATTTCTTTTAGGTTTTTTTTTATTACAATTATATCTTGTCTAATTAAACTTTTATGCATCTCTAACTTATCTATAATTACATACGTATATCGAAATATAAAATGTTAGTGACTAATTTATATTAAGATAGAGTTCTCTAATTAAGATTTTCTTAATTAGACACCATTTCTATTGGCAGGAATGTTGTTTTTACTGTTATCGTTTAATTAAAGATCATCAAATAATGATGTCGAGGCTAAATTGAACTGTAAGATGCACATCGTGGCAAACGTGTGGGTGCGGGTTCGATTCCCAATTAGGGCAATCATTTCCATTTCAATCCTAACACGAAGGGCGGCTTGGAGTTATGTCCATGTTTCATATACTATTTTAATGATTACACTTAAATAAATAAATACGTTGAAACAAAACTAATAAGTATTAAATTATTATTATTATTCAATAATTATTTCTTTTATCTACCGTTTTGCTTCCTTTATAGTCTTATACCCTATTTGTACTGTCTGACCATTGCACATTCCTACATAGATTACGTAAACAATAGACTTGCTAGAGGCCATTATGGTACATTGAAACAGTGGCATGCTACACCCGTGTTGGTTGTGGGTTCGAATCTCAGCGATTATATTTAAATTATTTTCACATCCCCGTTCTGATGTCAAAAACCTTTTTTTTTTAAAACAGCTAAGGGTGGATCGAACCCACGCCCATTGCGTTCAAAGTCAGAGACTGTTCCACGGCGCTCCGACGGTACTATTTACATGAACTTTGTTTAGATTAGATCTCAAATTAAATGTACTATATATAAAAGATTCAATTTACTGTTATCATTACAATTTCGCATTACAATTAACAAGTAGGTAATAGAATTATTAAAATAACTTACTTTATTAAGGACCGTAAAATTATTTATGATTTTGAAATTACTGGTTAATTATTGTCTTTACCGCTCATACATTTTGAACTTTATGTTTACTATTATAAAACATATGTTTGCTTGTTCTAAAATAATGAGAGAGATGTCACTGAACGATAGCGTCTGACTGCTTAATAAACATTTTATTTAATATCCTCTAGCCTTTATTGCAGTTGTTACATATACATATTTATAAATGTAAACAATGTACCAACATACATATTTTGAAGCCAGTAGAACATACGTACAATAACACACATAGTTTAACATATTTCAGGTCAGGTCAGGCAGCGGCACGCGACTATAAAAGCAACAGGTTGTGGGTTCGAATCCCACTCAATGAAATATATAATAATTTCATTTCCTCGCTCTGGCGAGGCAAAGCGCGGCGATAAGTCTCGTGACTCAACACGCAATGCCTCCAGAATTCTGCGGAAAGTGGGGAACGGAAACGTAGTCTTAACACTAGGTTCCCAGGTTACCTCTGTCCACCCTAATATATACGGTATACAGCTCGAAGCTGAAAGCTAATGGTTATAAACATACCCATCGACAGAATCGAACTCACAACCATATTTTACACTAACAGCAGGCGGAAATCACCACTGAGTCTAGCACTATGATGTAATCACAGCGCTAAACAACGCTACGCCGTGCTGTATCGGTAATATTATTTGGCAGCCCGAGGCGTAGAGAAAGATTCAGGTATGTGAAGTTAACCATAAACAAGATTTACGAAACAGTTATTTTATTATAAGTATTATATCTTGATATTAACTTAGTCTTGTAACGTTTCCGATTGTGAAAACTACATGTTTTGTTTTGAGAATGACTTCAAGAGTTACTTACCGTTTAGATATAAAGATATAAGATGTTCCCAAGAACAAAAACATCAAATTTCAACATACTCATACTCTCATTCAACTCACGCTTACATCATACACTTTTTTATAAATCCTTCATCTAAAAATATACTTAAGTAATACATTATTAAATTAAATTAAAATCAAATCAGCTTCAAGCTGTATCCCGCACACAGTAGGGTAGGCAGAGGGAACTTAGTGTTAAGACACTCCATTCCCCTTATCTCCAACTTTCCGCTGAATTCTGGAGGCATTGCGTGTTGAGTGTCAGAACTCAACGCCGCGCTTTGCCTCGACACCAGAGCAAAGAAATGGAAAAATAATACATTATTAGATTTAGTAGGTAATATAATTTTGTATTCCACTCATAATGTAGAAAATATGATTTTCAATAAAAAAAATCAGCTTTACGCTGTATTCCGTATGTAACAGGGTACAGCATAGTTAAGATGCCTAGTTGAAACACTCCGCTCCAAATTTTCCGCAGAACTCTGGAGGCATTGCGAGTTGCGGACCTAAATATCACAAAGAAATAAAAACATTTAATTTCCTTGAGTGGGAATCGAACCCACAACCTGTCGCGTTCACGATTGTGCCTATGCGTCACGACTGGCCTCTTCCTTTAATAATTATACATATATTTCTGTAAATATTTTTAATTACACTCCCAATAATCAGTTATGTTCAATTGAACTGATAACTTTGTAGTATATTGATGCATATTTCACAGTAATTTAATCATAATAAATAATAATGAGATAGTGTCATTCACAGCAGACTTATTGGCGCTGCGATAAAGTTTATACCTACTTAAATAAATAAATAGAATTGTACTCTAGCGTAAATTAATTTGTTTTGAATTCTAAGTATTTAAAATATAATTAATTATAAAGGAAATATTTTAAAATTAAGTACCAGACAATATAAATTAAAATATCTTATTGATGTTTTAATTTAAAATTTTTGAAATTGTACACTTGCCCCCTGATTGCCACTCATTTACTTCCACTAATTGACTGGAAGAGATCTCTCATAGGGATAAATCCACCTTTGTATTACCTATACGAAATATGTTTTTATGTTTTTAACTATGTCCATATATTTACAACAGTCACTAAAAGCTTAAGCATCATTACTTTCAAATCATTTAGAAATTGCCTAAAGATAATAAGCAATATATCATAACGATTTATAAATAAGTTGCGCTACCACCACTTAAGTGCTACTCTAATTACTACTAAGCACTTCTTATCAATTCCACAGATAATATAAGTAGATGATTCAGAAAACTTGTATAAAATACCAGAAATCTGTTTATGGTAATGACGTCATATGGAAAACTGTTATGGTAAACAATCAAAACAAGTCGTATTTCCTGCTCTTGAACTATGTAGATACATTTGAATATTTTATTACATTTTAAGTAAACGGCATAGTAATTGGTAATTAGAATAAAACAAATAATTTCAATAATTATTCAATATTAAAAGAAAATTTAGATACAAATGTTATTAATTAGGTATATTTTTATAGAGGCCAACGTGACCTTGCATGATATTTCAAGTGTGACTGTTAAATCGACTGGTTGTGGGTTTGTTCCCTACTGGAGGAAATGATGTATTATTTACATTTATATTTTCATTTATTCGCTTTAGTGTCGAGGCAAAGAGCGGCGTTGAGTCCCGTCACTCAACACGCAATGACTCCAGACCTCCGCAAAAAGTGGGGAACGGAGTTTCTTAACACTAGAGTTAGTTCCCTCTGCCTACCCTGCCGTGTGCGGGATACAGCCTTTAGCTGATTTACATTTATATATATGTGTAGGCACTAACTAAAACTACATGTCATAAGTGTCTCTATTCTACCATAATTATGTTACAAAATATTTATTAATTTACATAATCCAAGCCTAAAAAAGAATTTAAAAAATCACTTAAAATATCAAACTCACCTGTCACTTGCGCATGACATCAAAACTTAACTTCACTATTTAATTTGTTTTATTTATAAAAATAACACTATTATTAAAATACACAAATGTGAAAAACAATAAGCAATATTTATATAATAAAATAAATATAAATATTTTTAAACACCAAATTTTGGGCACTATATTCCGTTATCAGCGACACGTTAAAATAAAATTGTAAACAAAAACAAGATGGACTCCCGCCGTCGGTCCCCACACACGGTTAACTGACGATGAATCACGAATAAGGCAAATAGCAATTATATCACTACAATAGGATATTTTAAGATGTTTTTTATAATTTGCACTCGATTTTAGACTTTATAATTATGTTATAAGGTTTGTTTATTTTATTTATATTTTTTAATTGAGAAGTGACGTAGCGATGACTCAGAAATGATCATTTTCCTAGTAGTATAGTAAAGATTTCATTCACATTCACTTTGTAAGTGTTTACACAAGTTTTTAGGAGTTCGTCGTGTTTTGTATACAATAACTACCTAGGAAGTAGAAGTAGTAAGCAGTTTTCTGTCCACAGAAAATCCGTATATTCCTAAATTACTAATTTATATTTTCTTGTTTTCGACAAAAAATAATGAATGCAATAAAAGATAGAAAATGTTCCATAAGTAGTATTTTAAATACCACCACGATTTAACCTTCAAATATAATAGTTGTATATAAACAAAACAGGTTGTTTATGACTGAAAAAAGATAAGATTCAAATAAAATAGTAACTATGACAGTATAATGTTCAAAGAAATAAAAGGAATCTAAGAAAATGCGCGAATAGAGTCGTAATTGCTTGTTTCATAAACTCTATCACTTATGTTTTAGTTATATTCCAACCTTAAGCTAAATTTTCTGAAATCCACTCTATATATACTTCTATAATAATTTGTGTAATATTAAAATATTTAGAGATTTTGTCTGATGACAAAAACAAGCAAAACATTTAGCAAGTACAGATTTGTATAAAGCGACTAGTAATTACGAAACTCAATAATTTGTAATCAATTGTTCGAACGATGAGGTCATGCTGAAGGTCAGGTGCCTTCCCACGTTGTAACCTTTGAGACGAGCATACCTGCATCATTAATTATATCTCAGCTATGACCTAAAATATATATTTTAGTGTAAATATTATTCTAGAATACTATTAGATTTATTTAAGGTGATTGTTAATTTGATTTTATCTTAACTTTAATTTAAATGATTGTTTTTTTTTGTTTTCAGGCGTTTTCTCAAATTTCTGTAAAATCACAGAGACAGAGCGAGAGAGAGAGAGAGAGAGAGAGAGACAGAGTAGAATTCAATCCTCGCTGATATTTAATGATTTTCAGATAATTAGAAAAGGACCTTTAACAGCACTGAAAATGATTTAAAATTCGCTTAGCTTTACTACTACTGAAGTCATATTTTTTAAGGATATATTTGTTCCTGTAGCAGATGTTTTATTTGAATAACTATAAAGAACTCTTTTTTCAGTTTCACGCTATATCCCGCACAAAGCCGGGTAGGCAGAGGGAACCTAGTGTTAAGACACTCCGTTGTCCACTTTCTGCCGAATTCTGGAGGAATTGCGTGTTAAGATTGGCAAAACTCAACGCCGCGCTTTGCCTCGACACTAGAGCGAAGAAATGGAAAGATGAATTTAAATGATTACTTCATTTGTTTGAGTGGGGATCGAACCCACAACCAGTCGCGTTTACACTTTGTGCACCTGGCATACATTATAAATCCTGTAGTTACTATGCCCATCTATTTCTACGTAAAATCTTTCTAGCCATTTAAAATTTTTTTTTATCTACAACGAGTGCATTCATTAGGAGCGTGTGCGTGCGGTGAATGACCGACGCATATCGCACGGAGTGTTGCGCTATGTCGATAATTGTTTATCGATAAATTGCATTACAATTGTTTATTCGTCTAAAATTATTGAACATTTATAATATTTACGCGTTTATAATTATTTAAAAAAATAAAAACATCATTTATATTTTAAACTAATAAAAAAATATAAATATAATTACACTTTTTTTATCGTTATTTTAGTATTTATTTTGTCCTTAAATTGTTTGTAAAATATTTATAAATAATATTTAAGTGAGCAACCAGAATAATACAAATTAACTGATAAAAGTGCTTGTTAGCAATCAAAAGTTCTTTTCTAAATAAATTGAGTAATTAATTAAGTACCCAAATAATTAACATTATCTATGTCTTAGTAGAGATACAAATGATGGCCTTTTCGTATACGGTGTATTTTTACAATCATATAAAAATTAAAACTCTGTATCGCAATCACAAAACTTTTGAAATAAAGGCTGTAATAAAATAAATAAAAAGTATTTCATTTATTCTCATAATTAATCACACAAATTCAACAATTTAACAATAGAAACAAAAATATTAATTACATTTAAAGTTAGTAATAGTAAGATTTGTCATGTTCAATCATGAAGGATGCAATATAACGAGCAACCTTTCACTTTATACAATTTTCTTAGAAGAATATTGCTGATATTTTATACAATTTGAAATATAGGTAAATGGAATATCAATAACTCTTTTCACCTTATCAGTGGTTTACACGATTGTAAAGTTGTAAACTGGTCCCTTATGTCCAATTAGCCAGTAAGTGACAGCGCGAGATAAAAGAGATTACAACATAAAAAATAATTATTTACCTTGCATAACCATCGGTTTAAATTATTATTTAAACGTAGTAAAATGTTAAAGTAACTCGAAAAAATTTTGGGAAAGGTATCATAATTTGAACACGCGCTTCTAAGAAACCTTCACTGCGCTTTTGAGGACGATCATAGTTTTATATTTCCCAAGTATGTTTCTAGGCCGTCGTGGCGCTGGGGCACAAAGGGATATTTTCATTTCTTCGCTCTGGCACAACAAGACAGAAGCCCGGCGTTGAGTTTCGCCGGCCGCTCAACATGCAATGTCTCAATGAAGAATACAATGCAGAATACAAAGCGTGAAGTTCATTTCCATGGTCCTCTGGTAAGCGAGGCAAGCGTGACATTGAGTTCCACTACCAAACACGCAGAGAGAAATTGAGAATTCGGCAGAAAGTGGGTAACGGAAGTGTCTTAATCGGAAGAAAGTGTCTTAACACTGGTTGCCATCTACACTGCTACGTGCAAGAGTAGGTATACTTTCAACATACCTAGTCCTTTAGGTTAGTGTTAGTTTACTCCGTTTTCCACTTTCCAGCTATTTCAAAAGCATTGCGTGCTGACGGATACTTATCGGTTATCACTATTATAAAATTATTTTAATGCTATAATTTTTGCATGTTGTATATTTTTTTATAATAGTTTGAACAATGGTTTTACTAAAATTAAATAAAAAAAACTAAATATGTAACTTCCGTGAGAAGATATATTCCATTGTTATAACTTGTTATGTAAAACTGAAATTATATTATAGTACCGGTCAAGTCAATTACATGTCTTATTTTTGTATTAGCTTATGAAAGAAAAACTGAAAGATTAAAACATTAAATAAATGTTTAATTAAATTAATTAATAAAGTCAAATGAAATATTACACATGCAAACTATGTATATTCAGGCGCATATTTATTATTTTATTATCTTTCGCGTAATTATTAAATAACCATAAGACTTTACTTTTATTAAGTAACTAACTATGCAATACCTACCGACGCTATAAATAAATTAATATTTTTTTATTTGCACTTTTCGCATGAAGAATAAGTAGAGAGATGACGATCGACAAAAGAAAACCACATCACTAAATGCTCAGTAGAAATAAAAGCAGTCATAATATCCGTGCACGTGTGTGATAAGTTGGTTAACTCAAAACCTATAACGTCTGCATTTAGCCTCGAGTGCTCCATTCAACTTGGGTGAATGGAAAGCTCTCCACTTTTGACCTGTTATTATAAAAATATTATCTTAACCTTAAATAAGTGATACGTAAATACCGTATTCTTATTCTGTTAGATTATATTATAGTATCGAAGATATTTCAATTAATACACTTAAATATCAAATATTAACATGATTAACTTTACTGTAAAATCTCGTGTTTAAATTTCCGACCATTTAGGTACTTTGTATACTAAAAGAGAATACTGTTGAAGTAGAGTTCGGCCACTCAACAATGTCTCGAAAATTTGTTTGAAAGAGGAAAATGGAATATCTTAGCACAACGTTCCCTCTGCCTACCTTACTATATAAGACAAACAAATGATTTGAAAAAACACTAACATATACCTACTACATAATTTAAGTAATGCAAAAAACAGGCTAATTATGTAAATCAAACCCAGTACCACCCACCTTCTTCACACACCTTCATTAGCAAGTAATTAATCACAGTGACCTCTTGCGCTACTTTTACTGAAGAAAGAAACATTAAATTTATTAAGCTTTATTGAGAAATTACGACTACTTTTCTTGTATATATAAGTTAATTACCCATATAGATATTTTAAAATATGAATAAACAAAAAGAAGAGTAAGTTACAGTCAACTATACATTCGTCCTCCTTCATATATATTCGTCAATTACATAAAAAATAACAAAAATGTATCATAATGGGTTAAAAGATTTCCAATTTATCCAAAAATTATTAAGATACCAAAAATAACTAAAACACTGTTATATTGTTTTTATACTAAATACAAAATTAGTTATTACTTATCCTTCGAAAAATAGTCTCATTCTCTATCTTTTTAAGTCTTTCACAGACTATCCCACTTTTTGACAAGGCCACTAATTTTCATTAGAACATTAAAACGGCGCTGTCGTCATATATTTCTTGTTATATAATAATTAGCACAAGCCACTTGAACTCAACTATACTTAACATAATAACACATTAAGAAAGCAAATCATGAAGTATTATTGAGAACCAATTATTCCACAAACCTATTTCTAATCTGAGCCACAATCAGCACTAAACAATCGCAACAACGTATACACTGGTTAAGCGAACGTTCAATCTAATCTGAATAGTTATATCTAGATGACCTACTTTGAAATACTAGGGCTAACCGCAGATAATACATTATGAACTTTATTACTTTGAAAATGCTTTTATGATGTTTGTGTTTACTAATAACTACAATTCTTTAGTTTATTAGATTTTTTTTTATTTTAACCTAATGTTAGAAAAATGTTTGTTTCACTCTCCGTTTATTTTCAAAACTTTACGTATTATATAACCTGACAATATGTTGTCCTGTTATAATATTGATCCATTACAAACACACTCTTAGCGTTTACTTGATAAAAACAAAACAAAATACGCAATATTTAATACGAAATATGAAAGTTTCCAAGATATTCAATCAACATTTGTTCATTAAACATTTGTTTTCGCATTCATTCCCATATAGTGAGATATAAACGCGAGACGAACTGTAATTTGTTTATAAGGCGGCATATAAAAAAGTAACAAAACGCCGGGACATCCGTTGCACGTGGCGTCTAATACAATATTCATATATTTACAAGACATTCAATGAAGACGGTTATTGTATTGTTATTAACATCACCATAGGTTTTTATATGGCAAATTCATATTGCCCACATGCACCGTGAATAACAATAAAATTATTTATATTACCAACTGAAAACGCTTTTAACAAGTCTTTTCTTCTATATAACCGTATATTTTATTATTTTTAGGCAACCACGTCTAGTTTTTTGTCATATTTTTAAATATATAATATATAAGTGGCTAGAGTACTTGCAACATATCAAAGAAATATAGGGTTTTTATTCATGGTAAATAAATAAAACACGTATAGTGAATTTACAATAACTTCTCAGTAGTGACACATCGCGACACTTCATGACACAAAGTATCATTAGCATATTGCATTCAAAAGGTCAGCGGTATCGATTGGATGTAATCAGAGCTTTAACATAAATAAAATGCCTTCGACTTGCCTCACCTAGAGGTTCACTTTGGCTTCGAACTTATGATCGCGATACTATCAATGCACAGAAAATTTAAATGTAAGGAAGATATGAAAAATTTAAATATTTCATTTCCTCGAGTGGGAATCGAACCCACAATCTCTCGCGCTACTACTGGCCTCTACTATTTAATACTTATTTAAATTAAATATTCGACTGTTTTGGGTTAAAAAGAGTCACAATATATTGATTGCTCATTACAAAAGAGTAAACGGAAGTACTACTATTTATTTGTGTTAAAAAATAAACATATTTTTTGCAGGAATTAATGCTCTTTTAAACATATACTAAAGCTAAGATAAAAGACATCGATAGTAAGCGTAACGGTAATTGAGCATCACTATGTCAGTAAAAGCGGCCGGTTAACCAAACAAAGATATCGTATTAACTTTCTTAGGCATGTGTTTTACGAGAACACGGTGTGTACCATGTGTAATCTGTTCATTTGCTTTATTTTCAGATGAGAGAGATAAGGAGGCGGAATAATTAATTTTCATAGTGTAAAATTAAATTTGATTGATGGTAGCCATTAATTTGAAGACAATTTTTTAATGTTTAATCGTTTCTCGAATATTTTATTCATATAATTTCTTTTTATTGGATACAATATGGATATTCCATATTATGTATACAAGTTATTTAAGATATTGGATTTCTGTAGTTAAACCTTTGTTTAAAGCAATTTCAATTTCTAAAAAAAGACAACTGTCAAACTACGCGCCCTTTTATTGCCAACATAAACATAGCTAACATTGCTTAAGACAGAGACAACGAAACACTTTCTTATAAAAAAATATATTTCTATCTCATTCTAAATTTATTTTAATACGCATATAGCGTCTGAATTCCAAGGAAGGATAAAGTTAGAGAATGGCGGGTGGTTTGTCCGAAATATCAAGCGCGTTGGTCGCGAGACGAAAATATTTCTTTAATTACAAAGAATTATACCGTCGAGACGATTTTGTTATGTTTTTATTTATTTCTAAGCCCTAAATTTACTCCAGTATCTACACTTTTACTTCTTATTCTTTAAATTTTATTTGATTAAAATTATATTTTCTTTTACATTAAAAAAATCTTTTGAATTAAGGAAATATTGATAATTTTAGGCTTCGCAATAAAAATTTTTAAACATATTCCTTACCTAATTTTAAAATTGTTACATCTCACCTTAATATCATAAATAATTCAAACGCCCTAAAGATATACAGCAAAAAAGATGATTCCGATCATATATAGCCTATTACACCATAAAATAAATTATATCTACCCAGTAGTAAGGCAGTTAAAGTAATAAAAGTAATCCCAAACCCTCAAATATCGGATGTCTTGTAAATTGATAGTGAGTTTAGAATTTTATTTCGAGCCACCCGCCGCGCTTTCACACTGCAGCAAATTACCTGGGTGCAAAAAACGAATGAATTAGTTAAAAAATGTAGTAAGCTCGATTGACTTTTAATGAAATATACATATTAATGTAGAATTGACCGTAGCGCTTGGCACTCCCTTCTCTAGGACCCCGCTAGGATTAAAGCGAAAAGCTAAATTTAATGAAATAATCAAATTAAAGTTATCTGTGAGGCCAGTCGTGGGGCAGAGGTACTCTGTAAGCGCAACATGTTGTGGGTTCGATTCCGATTTGAGGAAATAAAATATTTAATAATTTCATTTGCTCGTACTGAGCAATAAAGTTAAAATAATGATACATTTATTATAACCATTCCTTGATCGAACCTATAACTACCAAGTGACGGCATTACGCCAGGAATATAGTCTAAATCTATGCTATCTTTGTATTTTATAGCACATTTATCGAGGAAGAGTATATAATATCACGTTAATCTATCGTTGTAACACTCGGGTACTTAGAATATGACATACACAATTTAAAATTATTTCTATTCGACCACGGGGACAAAGCCGCGGGTTGACGTTAGTTAGGTGTATTTATAATACTAGTACATATTTACAATAAATATTTATCTAATTTGTTTAGACGAAGCGTCCACTAGCACCTTGTATTCCTTATATTGCAATATAGTCGAATACAGAGTTCATTTTAACTATTCTAATCACACATGTTCTACACGAGAAACGAAATCCATAAAAATGTAACGTCGACGATAAAGAACATATGCGTACATGACAACGCATTAAAGTTATATATAAAAAGATTGATAGGTACCATTTGATTTGTTTATTTGTTTTCTTATGTAGATATACGGATTACAATATTCTAGTGAAAAGTGCAAAATTGATACTTTTCTCCAATTTTTTAGCTTCACTCTGTATCCCGCTCATAGCAGGGTGGGCAGAGGGAGCCTAGGAAGGTGCTCTTAAGCCATACCGTGGCCATTAAGACACTTCCGTTCCCCACTTTCCACCGAATTCTGAAAGCATTGCGTGTTAAGTGGCGGAACTCAACACCGCGCTTTGTCTCGTTACCAAAGCGAAAAAAGGAAGATATTAAATATGTCATTTCCTCGAGCGGGTTTCGAACTTGTGTAAACATTGAACATACAATATGTTTAGTTTTGATATTATATTACAACTTAATGTGGTATACTTGTTCCAGTTAGCACGGGCTCGATAGCGTTTCCTGTTTCCCCAGTTATAATTTTGCGTTAAAATCGTAAGTAATGACATCCTTGAAGCTCAGTTCATACTTGCCCGGTGTATTTTTTTTCTTGTTCTATTATGACTGCTGAAAAAATAGACGGATAGTAGTAGATGTTGTAGAATTTCGACGTAGCTTGATGAGGACATATGGTTTAGTGTTCAGGGCGCCTGGTCAAGTTCCAGAAGGCGCGGGTTCGAGTCCCGCTACGTTTTAGTATATAATGTTATTAAAACATTTGAAGGATGACGTAGTTAGTTAAATTAGCACAACTTATGCTTGTATTGTAAGGAAGCGAGAGCAATTGCAAAGCATAAAAAATGTTCTATGACAATATGATTTTTTACATGAAAATCATTATTATATTTCAAAAATTCAAGTGTAAATACATTTGCAATTTAAAAACAATCTCATGGAGCTCACAATACTGCACCGCAAAACAATACGTAAATAAAAATAAGCGCGGCGCATCCTTTGTCACGCGTTGACACAAAAATGCAAATATGGCGGCAAAATTGAAAGTGTTGTCAGTCCTAAAAATTAAAAATAATGTTGCCAGCATTGTATTATGGGAGGTAAGAGAATAATTTTGTGATTTTATCGCTGAAAATGCCCTTTGCATACTTATATAAGGTTTATGTAACACGTGCATGACCTTCTATTATGTTTACAGTTTGTGTATAATGTAAGAATACGTTTTAAGTGGGCCGATTACTGATTAGAGTAGCTTAGTTCATTCATTGTTCCTAGTAGGTTCGTATTCTTGTCTGTTACAAATGCCTTATACTGAAGAGTCAAATGCGAAAAACGCTGTTATGTAAATTTAAATTGAAAGAAAATAAGCAAAATAGGTATACCAATATTAAAAAAACTTATTTCTTAACTCCGCGGATAATAAACTAAAAGACTAATACTTCTATAAGAGCCCTTTCGTCTTATTAACCAACACAGTAGTTGCAACATACCTACCGTACATTTGTGGGATTCAAACACGCGACCTCTTATGAAATATCCTGTACCTGTCATACATTAGCCACAATACTGCCCATTTACTTGAAATATTCTTATTAATCCGGTCCTTGTAGTCTTTTGCAAGAACGTAGGTAAACTCTATGACTGCAATCATAATAATAGAACCTTAAAAGGAAATTGTAATGTATACTACTTTTACTTATAAACTACATCAATTACTTAATATTTGATAACGGAAATGGATATTATATGTGACGCTTAGCTATTGTAACACAATAACAATCTGACTTAACACGATACATGGGTTCGTATCCAAAACGGGGAAAAATTTTATATTATAAAATTAAGATTTTCCCTTAATTGGATAAGTGAAGAAATAAAAATATTAGTAAATTAATATTTTGAATAACGAAATGAATATTTATTAAATTGATATAAAAATGTTAAGTTTATATTATGTTTATACTAATAATATAATAAACTATCAATAATATTAATATATCTATCTCAATTTAATTTAAAAAATACTTATACCTACAAATAATAACTAGCACAAAAACACCTTAAGTGCACCGTCGACCGTATCACATACATCTCGCGTGCAGAATTACATTTGTTATCAGTCCCGACGAGATAACGATAAGGAATAGGGACATTGCAATACAGACATGTTTCAAGTAAAGCTTGGCTTAAACTGCCTTTAAATCAAAACATGTTGAAGTGTTCGAGCTAAACATAATTGTAATTTATATAGAAATATCTCGTATTCTGTACTTTACATCTGTTAGGAGGCCACATCTGGAAAATCATAACAAAGAAAATATATATTGTAAATTTATAACTTATAATATTAAACCATCATGGCACAACTAGTGTATATTGTATAATCGTTCTTTAGAGATATTATTTTTCATTTTCTCTGTCTGGCAAAAGAAAACCAATGCCGACCAACCGATTGGTTGCCAATAATACTCTCACGGCATATTTAAGAGAACGAGAGTTGTTCCAGCCCACCCTGGAGAATACAGTAAATGAATGAAAATAATAATATACTTGTAGGGTGCTTGGGGAGGAACGGAAATATTCTTAAAAAACATGAAACAAAATCGTGACTGCAACGTATTAATTTCATCATTATATAACACATGTTAAAAACATATATTAGCGCTATTTTAGTTATGTCAATATTTCTGATATTTCTTATTTAATTTCATCACCGTACAAAAAATATATGCATCTAACAGAAAATAAATACATACTTCCGCTAAACAATATTTAGCAAAGTCAATGCTGACTAGGTCTGGAAATATCAAATTCTAAAAATCTGCAATTGCATTTATAAACTTAATGTGTAGTTTAAAAAAAAATACATTTTTAAAAACATTTTAACTATTTTCTATATTAAGAATTTGTTGAATTTGAAACTTAATTACATTAGAGCAGAAATTTGTCTTCGATCTGACATTGGTTGCTCATTCAACTTAGCACTTAATGTCCTCTGCGCGTAACGGTTAAGAAAAGTGAATTACAGAACAAAATAATGCTATACTAGTATTTTTTATAAAAAATAACATAAAATAAATAATACATTTGCATAATTACAAACAGTAAACAACAATTACAATTAGGCAACGACCGGTCCCTCGTCGTGTCACAGTGAAAGTAATCGAATGACAGCTGTCAACGTCAACGTCACCTCCATATCGCTTTAATGAAAGTTTCACCAAAATGGATGCATCGTATGCTTATACGGTGTCACTGTACACTGTACAAATGACAAGTTGATAGTGTATTATAGTTATACTTGACGTGACGTTACAAAATTTAAAAATATATATTAATAATATAAAAATATATATACTATATACAGAAGATATAAAAGGAATAATATAATAGTGGGCTCTGCGCGGCTTCGCCCGTATCTTCGTTTCAAGTAATTCAGAGATTAGCCTGGACAAACAGAAAGCAAGCCAAACAACAATTTTAAAATTGTTTGTGTTGCACTAAATATATGCACTTGAAAAAACACGTCTTTTTTAAATCACAGGTAGGGTAGACATTTTATTTTTATTTTTTTTAGTAATTGCTTGTATAGAAATATAAACATAAAAATAAGTTAAATGTAAAATATTTTGGAATTTAGAGCTTAAAGTTACGTATCGCTACGCTTACCTTCGAGAACTGGTCTGAACATAAAATCATAAGCAGTCATCAATATAATTTGAGCGGATTACATCACTTCTGTCATTGAACTTGATTCCAAAGCCATAGATACGGATAAAAGCTTTCAAAAACGGAAATCTTTTAAAATGGTCATCACGAAGAAATTTAAATAATAGCGTAGATTCAATTACATATAGACATACCTTTATTATATTTTTTTATCTGTAAAAAGATTATTAAAAATATATATTTTATCTTAACAACATTATGATCATGCAGAAAAATAACCTAATAGATAATTTAGCAGGAAAATAATTATTGAATAGGGAAACGGAAATTGAATAGAAAACTATATCTAAATATTATACACACATATTTTAAATATCAGATAACGTCAGATGGTAAACGCGACGGTTGTGACTTTGGTCCCAACTCGAGGGAAACAATTATTTTTATTTCTCCATTATGATAAAATAAAGCATGGCTTCAAGAGAGAGAAAGAGAATCAGCTTCACGCTGTATCCCGCACACAGCTGGGTAGGCAGACTTTCTCCACTTCCCGCCGAACTCTAGAAACAATGTGTGTTGTGGCGCAACTGAACGCCGCATAATACAAACATTCTTATTCACAAAAACCGTAAGCTCTCGAATGTTACACGCCTGTTGAATAATAAGCCTAAATTGTTCACAAAGATCTCGTACGAGACGTATCAATTCACTTCAATTTGATATTGCTTTCTCCGTTTTAGACGTGATGCAAGACGTGACGCTATTCTGTGATTTTATTGGTCTTGCTTTATATACTTTTTTTATGATACTGTCGTTACTAGGTTCTATTGAATAAATTCTATGTTCGTATAAGCTTTCATTTTTTACTATTTTTTACTTTTACGCTGTGTTCCCCATATTGCAGGGTAAATAGAGGGAACCTAGTGGTAAGATAATCATCAATTTAATCGAAACATTGCGTATTAGATGACAAAATTCAACGCCGAGCTTTGTTTTTTTTTGTCTTGTTATCGGAACGAAGCAATGAAAATTATTAATTCACCCGAGTGGGAATTGGGCCCACAACTATTTTCTTTTGCTGTCAGTATGCTGCTGCGTCACAAGCCTTTTATAACAATTTCGAAATTTTAAAAAAATAGAAAAGATACTATAATATCACCACTTGAATCACAAAAAAATACTGACAAGTCTTTTTAATTTAGGTATGTTATTTAATAATATAATAAATATTTTTTATAGCACTTGTAGGAGTTGCTAGCTTTCATTATTTCTACTCTTTAAAATTGTTTCCCATATTATCCTGATTTCGCAGAACATCACAAGCCCCAGATAAAACAAAATAAACACAGATTAAAATATATACATATCTGGACTCTATTGCCACAGACAAACTACAAAATCAAAATAGAGAAAGTCCCAGCCATATTGAAGTGAATTGATACATCACACGAGCTTTTGTAACGAGATTAGACATTGTTATCTAACAGCCGTGAAACACGATGCGTCCACTTTAAACTACTCCACTATTTTTAACAAGCTGTCGTATAAAAGGGGATTTGATCAAATTGATTTTTTATTAAGTTCAGACACTTAAAAGTTTCGAAAGTTTAGAGCTTACAGACTTTTGTTGGTGGTGATGTGGTGTCATAACAATATTACAAGAATTTTACTTATCCCTATTTATGTATGGATTATAGGAAAAGCTTATTTTTAAATCACAATCATTAGCTCTCCAAGTACATCTGAGAAATGATAAAAGATAATTTCATTTATTTTTATACAATCTTTATAGTATAGTTGTGTAGATCTAATAACAGTAACTTTTAATAAAACGTTTAAAATAGAGTACCTTAACATTTATTGTGACTGCCGCATAGACATGGAGGAACTAGTGATAAAGCACTCTGATGGTCACAACTAACGCTAAGCTTAATCTGATCATACTGAAAATTAAAATGAAGATTAACTATAAATATAAAAAAGATTTGTCAACAATATAAAGTAGATAGACATACTGTACAGGAAATTAACTTCCAACCTTTATGAACGTATTTTATGTATGGATGTGACGAAAAATGCACGCGTCTACTATATTAAAAATTAAACTGTCCGACTGTAGACTGAGTAAATACGGCGCGTTCGTTACTGACTTTTAAAACGATATTAAAAAGTTTTCCGTGAAACTCTAGAGCTCAATGCAAATTAAAATATGGCGGTTATAAATATAGTTACCGGTCTTATTTCGCAGTGAAATATTACTTTGCCATTTCGCCGGTCGTTTATTAGTAAGCTATTGAGAGAAAAATATGTATTTCATATGCTAGAAGTCTTCCTTTACATATTTACTTAATTATTGCTATTCTTTGTTTGGTAAGAGAAAAGTTGTATTTATTATGATTAAAGATCCATCCATTAAAGATCAATATTTTATAATTATTTTTCTTTTTGGGTTCAACAACGCAGTGATGGTGATAAAAACAAGACCTAATACTCTAACAGTCAACATATTTTAAGGCGCAACGAGCTGACTTGTGGTATACATAGCTTTGAAAAAAGACCGTGCTTTGTTTAATGCGCCGGCGAAGCGAAAATATTTAACAAATTGGATTCGAAACATTTCTTTATTTTATTTGACAAATTAAAAACATTCAAATATCAGGTACACATCATACAACATCAAAAATCAGGTAAAGCCAACCCAAGCCAAGATAGACTCTCGACTCTAAAACTGAAAATACGTGAAAGTAAATCATATTATAAAAGAATCTTACTTATCCAAAGCCTCCATCTACTAATGAAAATAGCATACCTTTCACAATAACAAACAACTTATTTATCAAACACCTTTTCATTTGCAAAATTGCATTCCAACTATTCTCCACCAGCACCGACCTTTAATATAGAAACTTCTGGAAGTAATTAGCGGATAAGACACCAATATTATTCTAACTTCCGTCCATTGCGTAAGTAGTCTATTAGTTTGATGCGTATTCGACACGAGGCACGAACTGACAGTAGCAATTTGGCACGCCCTAATCACACCTGTATACGATCGAGATGAAAAGGCTTTAGCAGCCGGTATTTTATCGGGTTTGGTTGTTTAAACGTATACTTATTGATTGAAATCCATCGATATGATGTTTCCTGAATAAAATATAGTAATAACTGAATAAAATATAGTAAAATATAGTAGTGGTAGTATTTAGACAAGAATTTTCCATAGCTAGGATGTATTTGATACTGTAACATGTCGGTTTTGGGTTCGATCTCCATTCGGGGAAATGAATTATTATTAATTCATATTTTCATTTCTCCGCTCAGGCGCCAAGGCATAAGCTCGGGAATGCGTTCCTCCACTCAACACAATTCGAGATCGAAAGTGGAGAACGAAGTGTCTTAACGCTAGGTTCCCTCCGACTACCCTGCTATGTGAAGTAATCCTACACATGCAGAGGCTGAAGCTGATCATCACAAACTTTGATTGTCTCCAGCGATATTTCAAAAATCTAAAATTGCAAATACACATCTTCGGGTTCCGCTATTATTAAATAGTTTGTATATGTTACAGATGTTTTTTTATTAAAATTCGTCAAAAAGTTTTCTAATAAAATTTGTTGATTTCAAAGTATTAATTTTAGGGGTGAACGTACTTAAGTGTCAAAGTTTTTTGAAAACCCGTTACGTGATTAAGTACAAAATACATATACGAGTATACAAAAAGTTTTAAGCAAAACTTAAAATATATTTTTAAGCAAACGAAGTCATTATAAGAAATAATATTTTACTTGACTTCATTTAAAATTATATTTTATGAACATGTTGCATGATGTTAAATAATCAATGTCTTTAATTTTTATATATTCTTATATAAATCATATTAAAAATAGAATATATAGTATTAAAACATTATCAATTATTTGTCTGAGTTGAGGGTACTAAAAATCAACACTTTGGAAGTCAACGTCAACGAACTACTAAAACAACGGGTAAGGAATTTTAATAAAATCTACGCAAGTTTACAGATTATAAAAATATAAATAAATAAATAAATAAACCTATCTTTGAGAAAAGCTGGGGCTTGATCTTTTCCCCACAAAATGGTATACAATTATATTGTAAAATTCAATTAAACGAATAAAAATATAATTCCTGATCAACAACTTGAATTGAGAAAGTAACTTTATGTAAAAACGGTGATTATTTTACTTGCAAGTGAAGGAAATTTACATCAATATTAAAGTTAGAAAACATATAATTATTATCAATACTAATACATATAGGTATGTATATATAATAATTATTACATCAGCAATGCAAAGTGCCAAAATATATTAAACAGCTTTCTACTTTATGACCAAATGCAAGAATATTTGACCGTTTTTTTTTCTTTAAATAAATCACTGTGAAAGTTAAAAATAAAAATGTCATAAAATTTATTTCATAATATTTTAAAATAATTTAAAAAAACATAATTTACATTTTTTTTATTGATACTAAATAAGTAAACATATTTCTACCTAATCACCAATATTATTATTTTTTTAAATCGAATTGAGAAGCTTTGTTATAATAATAATCCTAATAAAACTTATATATGGCCGTTATAATTTTCCTAACAATTAGTAAGTAATAAGCTTGCGAGTTTGAAAAGATATTGAACCGGTAGGCGTGCAAATCCAAATTAAAATGGATACAATATTCAATTAGTCTATTTTTGTTATAATATTAAAAGGGCGGCCGCATATTTTTATAAACAAAAAAGAAGACCAAAAACAGCATTCTTGTATATTCCTTTTAAATTTTAATCTGGTATCATGTACGATTATAATAATTATAACGCAACAGAAACTGGTATAATGAATAAAGATGCACTTGGCTGTATCCAGCATATTCATTTCATTCATCTTCGCTGTAGGCGGAGGCGGACTAGTTATATTTAAACTTAAAGGTACAGCATGTTATAATAAATTCATGAATATCTTATAAATTTATAAAATTCCATTAAAAGTTGAAATCATATTTAATGACTAGCAGCCCCCGTGCGGCTTCGCCCGCTTAAATTGTACAATTGTTTATCTAATATTATTTACCTAAGTGTATTTAGCTAAATTGGTTGGTCATTTTAATAGCGTTGTTCTTACTGTCATTTTTTTTGTTTTGTTCAGCTTCACGCTGTATCCCGCATATAGCAGACAAAAGGAGGGTAGGCAAAGGAAACCTGGGAAATTTTAAATATTCAATTTCCTCGAGTGGAACTAGAAATCACGACTGGCCTGATTAATAAGAAATAAAATTTAAACTAAACCATTACTTTTTAATTAACATCAATTTAGTTTTTTTTATTGTGATTACAAAGACACAGATTATATTAAATTTAACTAAATGTATATGCAGTTGGTATAGTATATACACTTACGGTCGTTTCATTCAAGTCGGCCGTGGGCGGACCTGTACGCCGCACGGTGCGCGCTACGCAGTTGAAACTTAACACCGTTTGTAAGAGCACAAACATATTAAAATTTTAAAACCTGCGTTTTCAATTGACAAATTTTTATAGTCACGATATAACTGTTTCTATGTGGAAATTTATACAAAATAGACAGTCTTTATTTTAAAAAGGTCATTTAACATGGTATTACGATATTTTATATCAATAGATATGCATAATTTAGAGGTTGGAAAATTTTGGGCCTTAAATAAGAATAATAAAAAGAAAATATTTTTTTTAACTGAATATAATTTAACAGGTACTTCATCCACTTTATTACAAAAGATATAAGAATTTGTCATATCAAATCGCAAGTAGGTACTTAAATCGGGCAATTGAATTTTTGTTCAGGAGTTGAGGATGGGAGCCGAACCCGCACCTATCAATTTACAATCGAATATGATTAATCTACGCTCCAACGTTACAGTGAATTATTTAAAATTATAATTCTCAAGTAAACACAAAGTAGGTAACATTATACATTTTAAACCTAATACATTTACACGTAAGTGGTACTACTTAACCGACCCGAACATTTATGTGCGAATCGTAAACGACAATTACAACAAATACTTGTACTGAACATCTTACCGTTAATCTCAAATAGCGTTTACCTTTTCCCACATCCTTGAATACTTTTGAAATGCTAAAAAATAAACGAATTTATTACAAATTGAGGCGTGAATCGTGACTGGTTGTGGGTTCAATCCCCACTCGAAGAAAAAAATATTTATTAAGTTTATATTTCCGTGTCTTCGCTCTGGTGTCGAGGCAAAGCGTGGCGTTAAGTTCCGACACTCAACACGCAATGCCTCCAGAAATCGGCGGAAAATGAGGAACGGAGTGCCTTAACACTAGGTCAGCTCTCTGCTTAGTCAGCCTTCAGCTTAACTTCTTCAAAATATGGGCACAATAATTTACAACAATTTGTATAAAATATACATTTTTGATACACATTAAGCAAAAAGCACAACTTTCGCTCGGCCGGTAAACATCACGCCTACATACGAGTAGGTATGAGTATATAGTAAATGCAGTATCATTCATAACTTTGAAAATTGTGAAATCATCACGAGTTCTTGCCTCATACTAGCATTCCTTACTCTAACTAAGATGTAAAATGTTAAATCTAATAGTTTATATTTACACCATTTTCTTAAAGTTAAAGTACCCACAAAGGATTAATTAGTACATTTTTTAGGCTTTAAGCTTTATTCCGCACAAAGCAAGGCAGAGGGAACCTGCGAGTATACTGTTAAGTCACTTCCACCAAATTCTTAAGGCATTGCTACTCGTTACTAGAGCGACGAAATGAAAATACTAAATATTTCATTCCTTCGACTGGGAATTGAACCACCAACCGTTGCGAACAGTCACACGCATGCCCCGACACCACGATACTCTTACTTCAATATTAATTTTAAAGGAAAAAAAAGCATAAAAACAAATGTCTTGAAAAAACTAACAATATATAATTACAATAAACTTCCTCTACGTGATAACTAACATAAGGCCGTTTGTTACGCTTATACTACTTGCTAATAGATAAAATGTAATATCTGACTACATAGTGCTATTGAACGGTAGCTTACGTTTGTTTCGCATAGTATAAATCATTGTAGGTCATTTATCATATACAAGTATTATGTAACTGTATATAATATAATGCTTTTTAATGAGGGTATAAGTATGTAAAGTTCGGCGTTAGCCAGTTAGTTAGTTCCAAATACAATGTTTTATTTGAAGCTATTCTTTATTGTGACATGAATAAAAAATACTTTTTCAGATTTTAGTTAACTATAACTTGGTGCAAAAAAATTAGATCTTTTTTATTTTAAAATGTTTCTTTGTAAAACAAAAATAAATTCTTACATTACATTAATTAACTTGACTTTTAGAAGTGTCATTTATTTCATAGGAGTTCGAAGTTCCGCCATCACTCAAGAAAAAATGTCTGGAACTGCGTAGGGAACACAGATATCGTGAATATGCGGGATGCACCGTGTAAAAAATTCTCTAGCTCAGGGGTTTATTTAATAGACTACGTAACTCGGGTTTTATCTAGTTTTGTATGTTGAATTAAAAGTTTACATAAAAATAAACGTTAACGTTAAAAATAAATCCTTAGGTTAAAAAAATCACTCTGGTTAGAAATCATTGCCCACATAGTTCTAAAAAAAATATGTTATACATAAATCACAAATGCAAGTGCTATAATCAAGTGGTGATGCAAAAAGTAATAAACGGTCTCAGTGGGCGGTATTGTTACCGACGCCATTGTTTGTATTTTTATCGCGCATCTTAATTGTACATGTATTTCACCGTTAAAAGGTTATGATAGAGACACTTTATCACTTGTTATTTGTCAATATTGACAGGTGACAAGTTTTTTTTTTTAATTTGCATTGGCACACAATCTACTCTAGTTTCTTTTGCTAAGCAAGGGTTGCTTAGCCTAAATCTAGTGTTAAGACATTCTTTTCTCCACTTTCGTTCAAATTGGAATATCGTATTGAATGGCATAATTCAAAGGCGCGTTTACCAATAATAATAAAATGTATATTAATATAGAATATCTAGAATAGGATCACTTTGTTTTCTAACAATTTGATTTCTATTCTATATATTTAATGATTCCCAACTCTATATTTCAAAACATGATGTAGCCTTTAAACAACTATTTATTTAGAATATAAGTAACATTTTACGACGTAAGTATTTACATTCACGCCACACGAAAGATCAAAGTAAAATAATGTAAATCGCTTGGCACTATCAAATGTCTTCCACGATAATGCTGTGATTTCTAAGCAAATAGCAAATACAAACTTTTGGCAAACTATTTAGTAAAATTACTTTTAACAGCCAGAAGTAACCTGAATATCAATCACCTATTATTATGTTTAGTACGTTATTAGAAATCTGGTGGTGTTACCACATTTTATAAAGTTTTAAATCATGGCTTGGCTTAATTATACATAAAAAATGAATTCTCTAAACAAAGTATGTTTGGAATAGAATTTTATTATTTGGGTATATTTTATAAGCTTGGACGGGGCTTGATAATAAATACGTTTGCCATTTAGTCAAACACATTGCAACTAATTACAATAGCTAATTAATAAAGATAAGCAAAAGATTAAGATTCTAATGTTAATGATACATATATTAGTATACTATGACTAAAACATAATATCAATGTAAATCACATTTATTATGATGAGGCTTACCATAAAAGTAAATCCCCATAATGTATAATTAACAATTATCCATATAATCATTAATTTATTTATTTCAATTGTATTTATATCTTTTTAAAACTCATCTCACACTTCACTAGCGCCATTGAATTACAATTTCTAATGCGATCAGCCAAGGCTGTTCCCAGCAATAACTCAGTACTGGTATTCAGTATGTTTAGATAAGTAAATCTTAAACAGTTTGAAACAAGGCATAGTTATATTTTATGACAAAATAAGGATTTTAGTATAATTTACTTTATGTCTTATAGGATAGGTAAAATTTATCGATTTTTACAAATATCCTTCTTGTTCTTAATGTTTTTTAAATTTTATTTGCACACTACGATTAGGAAAATATTTAAATATTTTTTTTTTTTAATTTTTCGAACTTTTCTTCAACCAAGCGCTCTATATTATTTTATTGCCATTATGTTTGATTTCAGATTGTTAGATATAAATAAGTGTCTCTTTAATTTATCAGCGACTTCCATTACATCGTCCTCTATAGCGTGTTGTCTAAGTATTATGTGTTGGGTGATTAATCTTAACTCCACACAATGCCTAACCAGACGAAGGAAATGTTTATCATATAAATATATCCATTTCCATGATGATTTAAGCTTCAAGGTTGTCGTGGCACAGGGGCGCAAGCTTGCGACTGTAAGGGCGACGGATGTGGATTCCTACTCGTGCAACACACAATGCCCCAAGAATTCCGCGGGAACGAAGTATCTTAACACTAGTTCCCTCTGTCTACCCTGCTTAGTGCGAGGTACAGCGTGAAGCTCTAAAGCATAACATAGCACCTATCTATATTATAACAATAATTTTAAAAAAGATTTACAATTTTTTTATAGTACTTATTCATCAATGAAAATACAAACCTTAAAAATGAAAAAGACAACACTCATATAACACATTACCAACATTACAAACTTTTAAGAAAACCAAGAGTAACCTCTACTTCCAAGAAGAGTAATTATTTATAATCACACGAGGTGCTATATTACGAACTTAAGTAAAAAGTGAAGTAAGTCTAGTAGCCTGTTTAAGTTGGCGGCCCCTGACATAGAAGCAAAGTAAATCTTTTTAGCATTAAACAGTTATGTCAACGTTGCCCAAGAGAGCCGTTAGTTTGCGCAATCAAATTATAAATGTACACTACACTTATACCTTTTAACTTGATAATGGGAATGCTTGCAAAGGGCTAAAGCTTGTATTTTTATATGGAAAACAAATTAAATCTTGGAATTTTAAGTATTTGACTTAGATAAAGTATTGAATGGAGACAAAGCTGTTTCCCCTCATTTGACAACTCTAGATATACCATAGCTAGCTACACACTAGTACTGACTTGCACAGACACTGCTTAGTCTATATTTAAATAGCCATATATGAATTGTTTAACAATATCATTTATGGAATACCATAAAGTAATAACTTTAATTATTTCAACTTTTTCAAATAAATACATTTTTAAAATTGGTTAATCATTTTCTCGATATGTAATTTGCATACTAACACAGCCATATAATATATTGGAACGCGCGAAAGGGCAGTGTGCCATCACTGACGCCTGTTGAAAGGTCACAAATTCGATTTTTGAAGAGGAAAGCAACATGAATGTATAACTGTCGGTAATTACATGTAAAAAGATGTAAAAATCCTTTACCGATACCATTTATTACTGCATAAAGTTGACTTTTAGCTACATAAGTGTTATATTACAAGATTTTTTAAGTCAATTTTTACTTAATGTATATTTTATTTATCTTTTTATTGTGAAAGCGGAAAGTATATTTATGTCATTAATTAGCATCATTTAAAAATATAAAATTTAATACTTTTTTTTTAGCTTTATCAGCAGCAGCATACATAGCAGGGTAGAAAAATCTTGGAAACTAGTGTAAGAAACTTCTGTTCCCTCTACCTCCACTTTCCGCCGAATCTCGAAGCATTACGTGCTTAGCAATTCAATGTTGATTGGCGATTCATTGATCCCCGTGGAGATCGAACCCACAATCATCGTTTTACAATCGGACACTATTCGACTCAACTTCGACACTTTCGTCACTGCCTCAACTAAATGTTGATATAATACAATTCATTTGAATTACTACGAATTCCAATAGGCGTATTCATTATGAAAGCCAAACAACAGAAATCAATTTGCTAATACAACATCGGTCGCGTGTCAATATTTTTATTGATTCGTGTATTGACCTAACCTAACCCCCAAATGGCCGACTTACCTCTTACAAATAAATTTACCTGTACATAATGTCTTATGTAACTTTTAAAAGTACTTATTGGGTATTGGTAAGGTTTCATGTTATATTCTCACACTGTAGCTAAATATCTCTTAATATTTAAATATTTTTAGTAATTTGTATCAGCATTTAAGTAGTAAATCTGTTAAAATATGAAATATTATATATTGTACATTATACATCCCAAATAGTTTTCTAGGTGCGTGTTCCTATATAAGTAGGAACTTGAATCTAGTATATTAAGTATCACACTTATAAAATTTTTCTATTTTTAAATAATATTTCTAAGAAATAAAATGTATGCTTTGTGAGAAATCGATTATAAAATTGTACCAACACTATGTATATTATTATGTTAAACAAAACTATCGGCGTTGAATTCCGCCACTACATGTAACATCTCCAAAATTGCATGGAAAGTGGGGAGAAAAAAGAAGGATCTTAAGAGGTTCTTCTTCTTACCTTGTGAAACTGCATATTATCAAATTCCTGTCAATTTCCTTCATTTTCACAAATAGTTTAACCTACATGTCTATAGACAGACGTACAAGCTACACTACTGAATATCCTTTACATATTCTAAGCATTTCCTGTAAACAAAATATTATGCATATATTTATACACGGGGATGAATAATACAGGTGCTATCTTCGTATTCCAAGGAACATCTGAAGTAGGCTATCCATTAATCATCGAAGTTAGTCATAATATTTAAGATTTTAAAGCCACGTGTTGCAAATGTACCGTCACCAGTTACCAACCAGCACGTGTGTTCTATTGACACCATATTGAGATCAGTTTATAGGTCCAGCACGTTTATTATCTAAATATGAAATAGTGATAACTATTTTCTATTATAGGACTTGCCTTGAGTTCTACTATTATAATATTGTCTATTGAAATAAGACAAACAAAATACTGTGCTAGTACGACTTAATGTTAAAGAATCGAAATCTATAATTATATATGATAGGCATATTCATGACACCAATTAATTAATTAAGATTACTATTGATTGGGACTATTTTTGTTGAAAACTGGAGGACCCAAATACATTTTATCTCAAATATCTTGAAATAGGAGGAAGTAACAATATAAGTTCTTTTCGCCTTCTATAAACTCTAAATTGATAACCAAAAAGATGCGTTAAAATAGACAAAGGCGATATAGCAAACAGTTGCAGTTTATAAGCTTACGCAGATGTAAAATAGAGTATATATAGTTTAATGAGACATTTATACATAAATATAAACAATGTTATTAAATACTACTAGTAAAAACTTCAAAATATGTAAATTTTGCTTTGGAAGACTATAAACATATATAACAGAGGAAACCAAAGTGGGTGTCTTACAATAAAAATAATGCAATACACTATTAATATTAAGCACTTGAAACAAAAAGCATGTTCTAAATCCTAAGATAAGTGTAAAGATAGGTACAATTTGCGGTTAAATAACGTTCGTTCAATCACAAAAACACACTTTCATGTTTACACCAGGAAGTCGAGATCGTGGAATAACAAATGTATTGCATAATGTATGTACGTACTATGTATCTATCTGTAATGGAAAGTCGATTTTAGTTTTATTGTTCCTTTATTTTGTAATGGCGATTGACCCCGACTAGGAAAGAGATAACTTAACTTATAGGTTAGTTTAAATCAATACAGATTACACAAAAATTTAATATTTTCACACCATTTTCGAATATAAACTAATAAAATAATAATATTCAAAACAAAATTCCGTGCATACAGATAATCCATAAATAACTGTCAATCAGTGGTGTAATAATTAACAATTTCCATTCAATTGATAAGTACTCACTCTAAAGCTTTAGACATTATCTTATTGTTACTAATTTATATCATTAATATAACAGGCTGATTAATTGATTTAAAGTGTATATCTAAGAAACTAAAACTATGCAAAAAGTCCGATTATGTTTTTAATATTACTTTTCCTTACATATACGATTTAAAACAAGGCGTGTAATTTTATTGTTACAGCAATCACGCATTACGTATGTATGTACTATGTTCCTGGTTACTATTATAAAACATCTAAAAATCTAGCAATTCATAATTAACTTTAAAATTGAATAATATTGTTTACAATCCCCTTTATAATTTTCGAAATTTTTAATCCTTAAAATATAAGTAAAAATTCTTTATAATGGAAACAATAAAGATTATAGGCATCAAAAGTAGGTATTACGTTTAAAAGAATATTTAAATAAAACCAATATGTATATATACGTTATTTAGAGATAGCTATAACAACAGTACTATTATTATATGAGCTTACCAAACAAAAACAAAAAGGTAAAGGTGTAAATAGCTTCCAGAATTAATCGCAAGAGAGGGCGCGGCAATCAATATGTCATTGAACTTGAAACATATTTGCCGCGCCTCGCCACAGATTAGCTATAGTCTATATGATCTATTTGGCCACAGATATTAATAGATTGGAATGTAGAGTTGCAATTTATATTTTATAAATATAGAATACAAATTACGTTTAACTTTTAAGGGGTTAATTCTAGTGATGAGAGTTGAGACTCTATGTTCTCTACTTTCGTTACGTTTAAGATGAATATTTAATATTCATTGGTAAAGCCTGGCGTTGCCATTTAAACCGTTTCATAATTAAATAACGTTTAATATAAAAAATATTAGAAACAAAAAGAAACGTAATAATCAACAAGTTATAACGTTGACGTTTACATATCTTAACACTAGGTCCTCTCTGTCTACTCTTCTTGTTATATATATACGTAACAAAAGTGGCAAATAAATATATAAATAAATGAATGAATTTAGACAGAGTTATTTTAAGCATCACAAGTAATTATTTAAACATAACATTTCACAACGAAGTAAATACATACGCTTAAAGCTCTATTATAACAAAAGCTTTCTTCACTTGACACACACTGTCGAGAGAGAGACAAACGAGCAATGTTTTTGTTACAGTGCGAGTGTGTAGTGTTAGCGTAATTACAAATGCAAGAGACGTGACTTCACACTGCAATGTCACGATTTTTGGCGGAAGCCTTTGAAAATGTTGATTTGTCTTTTAGCTTGGAACGCCGTGACTTTGATTAGAAGATATTTTCTTTACATGTCTCCTGTATTTTTCTAATAAATACGAAGAGAGACCAAGAAAAAGAGGAGTAATTAAATTTAAATTATATTTATTTCATCGCTCTGGTAAAGAAATTAAAAATTGGACGGAAAGTGGGGAAAGAAGAATGTGATAAATATATAAATTATTTTTTTCTCTGCTTACCAAAACGAATAATAGAGTTCCATTCTCGATTGTAAATGCAAAGTCCTATTGGTAACTAATATCATCGTGTCATCACGTTGTGTTAATTTGAGGACGAGTTCACATATGTTTGGTAATTAATATTTATAGTGCCCTACAAACTGATACAGTTCTGCATGGATAAATCTGCAATATTATGTTCTTGCAATATTACTTATACAGCAATTATTTAAGTATATTAGAAGAAAAATTATATTTACTAAAGTTGTTTTTTATTTTCATATACATATTTTTTACTAAAATTATCAACCAACCAATGTTTATCCTTATTTAGCTCAAAGGTAAAAGTTTCGGATATTCGAGTACAACATAAATAACTACTTTGTTTACGCAAACGACTAAGTTAGAGATTGACATTTTGGCAACGTTCAGCTTTATATAGAGTTTATTGCACTGGGGCTCGGATCGACAAAGCGTAAGATTGCAAGATTTTTTTCAATTTCAATAACTATTGCATATCAAAATATATTTTTAATAATTTGTATAAGATATGCCTAAATCTTTATATAAGTTATACGTCCAACGCCCAAAATACTAAACTTGATAACTAAGGGTTGTTGTTTACTCATAATTTAAACATGGGGTATATTACAAATAAACCTAATAGAAACAGTTAGTATTTATGCAATGCATAAATCATATTACAGTCACAAAGCCCCTTCCCAATGGCCTTTAATTTCGAAAACCATAAAAATATGTTGAACTAAAACATTCAACATAAAGTACGTGGGGTTGATGCATTTCTCACGCATAAATCGACAAAATTGTATGAAAACTACAAAAACTTTAACTTCAATGTTATAAGGTTGAAAATATTTGTTTTTTAAGAAAATAACATGTTGGTTTTCAAAAAGCATTAAAGGAACAATACTCTATTAAGGGACCACTCGTACAAATAAAACCTATTTTATTGGCATGTTTGCGATAAGTTCTGTTAAGTTCGAGACTTAAAATATATGTATATATAATAAATGATTACTTACGTATGTATTTACATAAAATAAAGAAAAATATAAATATTTTTTTATTTTCTTATTTCTTTATGCAGGTTACATAGTCTCACCTAAGATATTCGACAGAGATGGGGTACAAAAGTCACCAATTTACAGTTTATTTATTTAGTAGGGTATTGTTTCGTATAATAATATTTTTAGGATATTTTGTCCAAGAAAAGTTATTGAAAGATATCACAACTTGACTGAAATTATTACAAGGGCAAAAGGTATAAATAATATGAAATTACTAGCAAAGAAATAGCAAATAACACCGCGTCTCCCGTAACAGGAACTATTTAGTTTGCGTGGGGTCGTGAGTAGGAGCACCATCGTTTTTGGATGCAAAAGCAGAATTAAGGTACTCTTTCATCTATTTGTATAAAAAGTCTAATTTATTGATTTCATCTTACAGGGGACCTTTCTTCGCTCTGGTAATGAGGCAAAACGTGGCGTTAAGTTCAACCACTAACGACGAAGAAACGTGATGTGCTTACATAGAATGAAGTGTCTTAACACAAGTATCCAAGGTTCCCTCTGCCTACTAATATGTACGACATACAGCGCGATTACAAAATAGCAAAACATGGTGCACCTAACAAATAGGGGTGGTTAGCTGTAAATCAGTCTATGGCGTTAAACTAATCCATTCCGCGTACTTCATTCTGTACGAACGTTTTCATCCACTATGGGAAGTAATTGCAATTTGTATGGCGTTTCACTCATAAAAGCGATAAGGAAAGGTAAACTTGATACATATTATTATAGGTTTAAAAGGGGTTCATTTTAAAAATGTTATTAAGCAAATGCACAATTATCACTTCTATTAATAGTAGGTATTAGTGTTTTTATGTTACTACAGAATAAAATTTGAAATATAATATTAATCTTATGTAAAGTTTATTATATTTACATAAAAGAATATTGAAACATAGGCGATAGAAGATATCCACAGCATACAAAATCTTATAGATAAATAAAAATACCTTAGGTATCACAGATAAAATATTTTTTATTTACCTACAAGAATTTCAGCAAATTGCAATACATTCAACTTTTAATTCAACAAAACAGATAAATGTTTATACTTTGTAACACTTGGTAACAAGCAATCTAGCACTGTCACACATGAATCTTATTGCGTTTACAACGGTTTTATCAGCTGGGGGCCTTATCGACCCGACCTTCCGCAAACTGTATTAGGGTTGGACTTGATAAATGAGAGATACAGCTTCTATCTTTTTCTTTCTGTAGAGGTAATGAAAGATAAAAATGAATCCGTACGTATGTTTGCAAATTTTTAAATTAAACAGTTGGATCTTGTTATAGTTATTACAATTTTCAATATTGTAATTTAATAGTTTTTGCCTTGTCTTTAAGTCGAACCATATCTCTCGCGCTATAGGGTTCCGCTATCAAAAACGCATTATTTTTACAATAAAAGATAGATGATAAAAAACAGAGAACTCTTTTACTATATTCTATCTTTATACTTGTAAAATGTACGAAATGAACAAACATAAACAACTAGCAAAACAAGCTAACTACATAACTAATTGTCTGACAAAAACTGGCAATACGCCCGGACAATCAAATCAAATTAAATTAATTGCTTAAAATTAGTTGAGCTTCCATTAGTTTGCTCTTCAAACCTAGTATATACCCTAACTTAAATAGCTAAAGGGTGGAAAACAATAAAAGTACTTGGCAAAATGCCTAGATTGAACGAAATTGAAAGAATGTATGCTGGTCTCATAGCAGCGGTTAGTCTCAGTAAAGCCGCGCATGGAATACACATTGTGGCATCAACACCCTCGCTCGCAGATAGAGACGGTAGATTTTTAATCAGCCCCTAGGGGCTGTCTGCCCTTTTTAATTATTTGCAGGCAATTTTGTATAAATGTAGAATATTAACAATTGATGAACTGATGGATGTCAATGATATCTATCAATATATCGATGTAAATGTAAGACTTTCGCAGGCAGCATAACGGTTGTGTCATAGTTATTCCAAAAATTGTTTAAATTGTTAAACAATTTTTGGTTACTTTTGATAATAAAGAAAAAAATATAAACTACTAAAACTGGCTGTAAGAAAAAAAATAAGACTTAGAAGAAGAAGACGCACACAACAGGGTAGCATTCTGGAGGCATTGCGTGTTGAAAGGCGGAACTCAACGCCGCACCTTGCCTCGACGTCAGAGCGAAGAAATGCGAATTCCTCCAATGGGGATCGAACCCACAAACAGTCGAAATATTTATAAAGATTATATAGATATGTCCAAACAAAAGCTATCAATTATATCTAATGATCAATAATAATCGCACGCAAGTTGTCAGCTTGTATTTACCCTTTAAAATATAATTAATCAATCTGTCTGGTTCACAATTTAAATTTGAAAGGCACCGAGATGGTGACTTAAGTGATATAAGAAATAAGAATAAAATGGACACTGTGCGTGACAGAATGCATTTCTGAGAATATCATTCGACCGCCAAAGGGTCAATTGTTTTATTGCAAATTTGAGGCGAGACTGGGTCTTTGGGAGAAAAACATAATGGAGACACAAATATTATAACTAATCTCTAAAGTAGGTATTGGATTGTAAAGTTTTGGGAAAAAACACGCTACGTTATTATAAATAAAAAAAAGATACATAAAATAAAGATAGAAATAAAAACTACTACTGAAAGGGGTAGGCTAGACAAGGATTTTCTTTTATTTTTTATATTAAAGAGAGAATCTAGTCTTAGGCAATCGCTGAACGGAACATTTCCCCACATGAGAATCTAATTCACAATCTTCGTGTATATTATAAAACATTGTCTTATCTTCGCTATCGGACAAAAGATTCTTTTTACTTATGATACTGTAATACTTTCTTTATTAATATATAAACTGGTATGTATCTTAAATGTACATATTTTTACATTGATTGTTAATTATGAAAAGGAGACGAAATATGTTAATTGATTCAATTCAAGAATATTCAAATAAATTCAACCCTTCTTAAATTAGATCAGTGGTAGAGAACCAATTTAAACTTTGAAATACAACAGAGATTTTCTGAGAACATCATCGCAACGCCATTGTAATGCCGCCGTAGTGTGCAAATTGTTTTTATTGCCTTTTTTATTGTACACCGCAAAGGGCCCTGCATTTTTATACTTTGAGTCATTGGCGAACAAATTCTTCGATGATAAATATCAAAAAGCAGGATATGTCTATATTTTGTCTTCAGTGTTGTCTTTAGAATCTAAAAATCGATATTTAGTAAATTAATAGATATATGCTTCTGACAATTGTATAAATTTATAAAGTATATATTACGTTCACAAATATACCATTGTGAAAACTAATTCTAACTACAATATGAAATTACCACCATTAAATAATATGCTGAAAACATTTTAAAATTGAAACGAAGTTAATAATTTACATACAATTTGGTCGGTGAATGACGGGACAAGGAACGCATAAAATCTAATTACATTTCCAATTAAATCGAACATCATAAAATGACACTGATAAGAAATAACAGCACACTCTTTTTTATAATGTTCTTGTAATCATTTTCAAAATAACATTTCTTTAATTTTTTGTTATTGCTTGTTAAGCATTCGAAAATTTATCTTAGTTCATTTGACATTTTATGAAATTGCATAAATTAATTAACAACATTGAAATTTTAAATTTATTTTTATATGACGAAAAGAAATTTAAAAATGAAAAGTCAATCATAAAATAATAAAATGTGAAAGGAATGCACATTAAAGACCAGATATTATAGCATTTTTTGCTTGCTATAGCAAATTATAATATAAAAATGTACTTGTTCATAATATAACGGTGTTACTTTTCTATATTTTTTTAATGTTTATAAGAGAATTTTATTTTTTCTGTCTGCTAATTTTAACGTTATAATTTCAAGCTGTCTACTTACAACCCTGTTGTTTATCACTCCGCACCCTTGATAATAAAAGAGCCCCCTTGAGTGTTATCGTCACCGCATCGTTACAAATGTTCAAAATATATACCATATAACATGAAAGAAGCTTTTCTGGTTTTAATTTTTGTAAATCTTTCTCTTTACAAAGGTTTGATTCCTACGTG